>CAJDSM010001222.1:0-36770 GCA_903981925.1 Ostrea lurida
AGCAGAGTCCGTCAGATAATCAACAGCAGAGCACACAAATTGATGACAAAAAACTGACAGCATATTTCTAAAATATGGGGAGAAAACTCCGAAGTCTTTTCAGTTCAACAGGAACGTTACACCAGTGGATCAAACACTGAATGCTTAAAGTCATTGTAACTTCATCAAGGTCTTTCAATTTTTTTTTTCTCAACAATTTTTTCAGATGATCAATCCATTGACAGCATCAGTGATAAAATCAAATGGCAGTTATCTAACACAATATCAAGATGGTCAGTTTCAATGACAGCAGTACCTTTCTGTTTCTTTCTTCAATTTCCTCGGGGGTGAGTGGTGTCTTTGCTCGTCTGGAGGTCTCGGTCAGCGGACCGAAAACCACGGACTTTTTCTTCCTCAATGACCGCTCTCCGTACAGGTCCTCCTCCAATATCAACTGCTCAGCTGTAAATCAAGAAAAAAAACATATTATTCTCTAAATATGGTAACTGTAACTTGATTTCCATGCAAAATTTCTATTTTGAAATGAAGTCGGGCTATTGGAGAAAGAAATAATGCATTTGTTTCAATATTCAATATTCTAAAGACCCTGACCTCATTCTCAAAATTCTGAAAAATTTAACATAGTTTTACATATTTTGATATTTCTTAAAAAATAACCCTGAATCCCATCACTTACTAGAAAGGAGGTCCTCGAATGCCTTTTTGTCAGCCGCTGAGGGTTCTTTGGTGTAATCCACGCCCTCAAACTCGTACATACTAGAGGGCGCTTCCTCCAGTTCCACATCATCATCCTGTGTCACAAACAAATCAAAAACACATGTACCTAAACAGCATGTCACAAATAAATCGCATAAGTCAAATCAAATTTAAAAACACATGTACCTAAAACCAGCATGTCGGGACAAACTAAAGAAATAAGCAACAATATAGGTAACAAGAAGACCTACTTAAGACAATAAGCAAGTATAGTATACATAGACGCAAAAATCAATAAGTATACGAATTCGGTATTAAAAAAGCAATTATCAGGTTTAGCACGGTTTAGCCAGGCAAGACATGTTCAGTCATTTGGGTATTCAGGTCACCTCGACTTTCGGGAGTCGTGGGTTTAGAAAAAGAAAAGGTTGTTGCAGTCACTATCGCCGATTGTTTTCTCATCATTAAAATCTCCGATTTAATCTCTCTTCATTAAAGTCTCATAATCGTGCATCGCACATGTTCAAAGTGCGTTGATAATATACTTACGGTGCATTTTAACACCCGGGTTTTATCGCACAAGAGCTTCAATTGCAACAAAACAACAACAGAGTACATTAAATGAACTTTATTAATTTGATAATTCAAAAACTAAGGCGAGCGAAGTAGGAGCCGACTTTGAAAAAGACCGAAACTATGTGCACTTGCACCCCTAATCGATACGTAAGCCAGCTCAAGGTCGACCAGCAATGTTGAAATTTCCACGGTTAGCTGGTTACAAATTTACACAAATCGCTAGAATTGTTTTATATTTTATCCATTCCTATCCTCTAATGATATGTAAATAGCTGTAAATAGTTAAATGTCGTTACTTATTGGTATTTATTGTTGCTTATTGTTACTTATTGTCTTTAGTAGATCCGCAGCATGTCACAAATAAATCGCGCAAGTCAAATCAAAGTTAAAAACACATGTACCTAAACAGCGTGTCACAAATAAATCATGAAAGTCAAATCAAAATTAAAAACACATGTACCTAAATAGCATGTCACAAATAAATCGCAGAAGTCAAATCAAATTTAAAAACACATGTACCTAAACAGCATGTCACAAATAAATCACGCCAGTCAAATCAAATTCAGAGACACATGTACCTAAACAGCTTACGAACAAACCTTTATAATTAAATTTTGCACACGGTCTCCCTATCTGTTCTATTACAATTTTTCAGGTTTATATCCGTGTAAACCCTAATTTTATGGTTCATACTGTATAAACTGAACTTCGTACGTCACAATTCTATACGTCACAGAAAATGCAATCGGAACATCACTCGGATTATATAGTTTGCAAATAGGCAACATCAGTTCAATCTCCGGTAAACTTGAAAATTATAACAGTCATTTCTTAAATAATTCAAGCTTCTGTACAATGTATCACGTCAGCTCCTACCTTCTGTTCGACACTGCCCGAGGCTTCCTCTTCTAACTGCCACTCCCCACTGACGGAAGGACCGAGGATTTTCACGAAGTCGATGTTGGTGTCCGTCGAGTCCTCGTCATTTAGCAGAGTGTCTACGCCAAACTTCAGGATGTCCTGTAACTATGGAAATAAACACTTTTATTAAACACTTATTCATTAACTTCGTCAAATACCATAATTTCCTAATAAAACGTGACTAATTTATCATCGTGTAATTTTGCAAGGAGCATTGATTGCGAAATCAAATTTTTCGCATTTATTTTTATGGTACTAAAATACATGTAAACAGTCTTTATTAACACAACAATCGCGAATTTACGTTCTTGCGATTTGACATGTTAGAGTCAACTCGCAGTATACAGTACTCACGTGAAATAAGGAATCATAATCTATAGTATACAGATATTTTTCCAATCTCAAGAGGTTTTTGAGTATGAACCTTTTTTTTCTTATTGTGGCAAAGCATATTCATATATGAAAAGCCATCAAGAACCAAAATTGCTGCGCAAAAGATTTGACGTAAACCCTAATTATAATGTGTTTATCATGAATGCCGACAAAAAGGACGAAAATAAAATGTGTAATCAAACAGAATTATACATACTGGCACATGCTCAGAATTATACATACTGGCACATGCTCATCAGCAAAGAGAGACTGTTTACTGAGTCCCAGGGAGAACTCGCCCTCCTCGATCACTTTCTCCGTTAGTTTCAGTTTGTCTTCCGCCCGCTTTAGAATGATTTCCTCCACGGTGTTCCTTCCCACCAGGCGGATTACCTTCACCGGTCTAAATAAAACATACCAGTCCACATATAACGTGTGAAGCAGTTTGGTTATTTTTATTGTATATTTCATTTAGTTAATCTAAATCTATTATCATTGATTATCATTGTTATAATTAATTGCATGTTAACCTGCACAATTTTTGTGGAATTTGTGGGTACCCCTCACCAATGAATTTATATATATATCCTCAACAAATAAAGACATTTCAGAGTTATCTTTCTTACAAATGTATAAATCCACGAAATTATGTCCCCACGAACTCGTAAAAATTCAGCAATCCACGAAAATTGGCCCCCACAAATTTAAATGATTCTACAGTATACCAAACACTATGTACTCTATTAACCCGTGTATCCATTATTTTGCTTGTAGAAGTGTCCTTGAATGCATAAAATATTATTTTCTGTGTCGTCAAATAAAATAACAACATAATGAAATGAAATTGACTGAATACCTTGTATAAATGCAAACCTTGTTTGTCCTATCCTGTGGGCCCGAGCTGCGGCCTGGAGATCATTCTGAGGATTGAAGTCGCTGTCCACAAAAATGACCGTATCGGCACCCACTAGATTCAGGCCCTGACCCCCCGCCTTGGTGCTTAACAAAAAGACAAATGTCTCCGTGTTCTTGTTAAAGTTTTGGACAGCTAGAAACCTCTCCTCCCCTCGCACTGATCCGTCCAAACGTTCATAGCTGTATTCTGTTTAACATTTTAATTCAATAAAAAGTTTGTTCTTTCTTGTAATAAAAAACATCAATACACAAATGACTATTCATGTACAGCAGTATGTAAACATAACATGATTTCAAAAAAAAAACCCAATAACCTTTCCATCAGAATTATAAGGAAAAACAAAGTGCTGAAAGACCACCAACATTTTTTATTTTCTATACACATTTACTGACTATGGGGACTTCTTTTTTGACAATTCTGATAATTTTTACGATGTCTGCAGAAATCTCCTTGAGGAGAGTGGTAACAATTTATATATCAGAGATTTTCATACAATTGATTTTGGTAACCATGGTAATTTACCTCGGTATCCAAGGTAATCCTGTAGTATGTCCAACATGTGGGTCATCTGTGAGAAGAGAAGAACCTTGTGTCCGTTGGTTTGTAGGTAGTTCAGTAACTGGTCAATTAACACCAGCTTACCACTGGCTTCCACTAAGTGTTCTCCCAACTCAAAGGGCTCTGGTTCCACACCTGTAACAACATATCATCATCACCATCACCATCATCATTCATCATCATCATCATCACTAGGTGTTCCCCCAACTCAAAGGGCTCTGGTTCCACACCTGTTACATCATCATCATTATCATCATCTCTCAAAACTTCATATAGTAGTATATGTACAGTACATTTTATGAAAAATCCAGCATAGTTTAGTGTAAAACAAGAGGTACTGTGAGCAATGCTCCCTTAGAATACCCACCGCTTACTCTAATCTCCTAAAGGGTATTGTTTAGCATTCTAGAATTCTAAATGGAAACCATATTGCTACTTTAATGTCAAGTTAGCTTGACTTTTGACCTTTTGACCCCCAATTCAATACTATAGGGAATATCTTTGACCCATGGTTAGTTCATATCTATGACAAGGTGACTCTAGGTGTAAAGTATAATGCTCTACAGCCCGAAAACCATATATTGCTACTTGCATGTCCAATGCACTTGACCGTTGACCTTCTGACCCCAAATTCGATAGGGAAAATCTTCGTCCCATGGGCAGTCATATGCATGATATGGCGACTCTAGGTGGAAAGGATAATCCTCTAGATCCCAGAAAGCACATTGCTACTTTGATGTCCAGTGTGTTTGACCTTTGACATTTTAATCCCAAATTCAATAGGGAACATCTTCATCCCATGGTTAGTTCATATGTTACAGTATAATATGGTGACTCTATGTGGAAAGGATAACACTTTACAGCCTAGAATCCAAATTGCTACTTCCATGTTCAGTGCGCTTGACCTTTGATCTTTTGACCCCAAATATTCAATCGGGAACATCTCCGTCCCTAAGTAGTCCATATTTATGATATGGTGACTCTAGGTGGAAAGGAAAACAATTCAGAGCCCGGAAACCATTGCATCTACAGACGGACAATCTGATTCCAGTATACCCCCTATACTATAAACAAGAAGCCCATGGGCCACATCGCTGCAACCTGAGCACTGCTTCACTAAGAAGAGCAGTAGTAGCAACTTAATCCCCTATTGTGGCCCCACCCAACCCTCGGAGGGGGGATTTGAACAACCTTGAATCTCCATCGTAACCGGGGGTCAGATTTGAACAAACTTGAATCTCCACTATATCAGGAAGCTTTCATATAAATTTCAGCTTTTCTGGCCCAGTGGTTCTTGAGAAGAAGAGTTTAAAAGATTTTCACTATATAGTCATATGTAAAACTTTGATCCCCTATTGAGGCCCCATTGTACCCCTGGGGTCATAATTTGAACAACTTGAATCTCCACTATATCAGGAAGCTTTCATATAAATTTCAGCTTTTCTGGCCCAGTGGTTCTTGAGAAGAAGATTTTTAACGATTTTCCCTATATGATCATATGTAAAACTTTGATCCCCTATTGGGGCCCCATCGTACCTCCGGGTCATGATTTGAACAAACTGAATCTCCACTATATCAGGAAGCTTTCATATAAATTTCAGCTTTTCTGGCCAGTGGTTCTTGAGAAGATTTTAAAGATTTTCCCTATATAATCATATGTAAAACTTTGATCCCCTATTGGGCCCATCGTAACCCGGGGGTCATGATTTGACAAAACTTGAATCTCCACTATATCAGGAAGCTTTCATATAAATTTCAGCTTTTCTGGCCCAGTGGTTCTTGAGAAGATTTTTAAAGATTTCCCTATATAATCATATGTAAAACTTTGATCCCTATTGGGGCCCATCGTAACCCGGGGGTCATGATTTGAACAAACTTGAATCTCCACTATATCAGGAAGCTTTCATATAAATTTCAGCTTTTCTTGCCAGTGGTTCTTGAGAAGATTTTTAAAGATTTTCCCTATATATCATATGTAAAAGTTTGCCCTATCGGGCCCCTTGTAACCCTGGGGTCATGATTTGAACAAACTTAAATCTCCATTATTCTGGAAGTTTCATATAAATTTCAGCTTTTCTGGCCCAGTGGTTCTGAGAGATTTTTAAAGATTTCCCTATATAATCATATGTAAAACTTTGATCCCCTATTGGGGCCCATCGTAACCCGAGGGTCATGATTTGAACAAACTTGAATCTCCACATATCAGGAACTTTCATATAAATTTCAGCTTTTCTGGCCCAGTGGTTCTTGAGAAGAAGATTTTTAAAACCACCACCTATTTTTGCATTTTTGTGATTACTCCCTTTGATGGGGCCTGGTCCTTCATTTGAACAACTTGAATCCCTTCACCCAAGGATGATTTGTACCTAGTTTGGTTGAATTTGGCCCAGCGGTTTCTTGAAAAGAAGTCGAAAAAGTGTAAAAGTTAACCAGACAGACGGACGGACGGACAGACGGACGGACGACGGACAAAAGGCGATCAGAATAGCTCCATTGAACCTTCGGTTCAGGTGAGCTAAAAGTAATACATATTTCTCAGAAGACACTAAGACAGTGAATACAGACCATCAAACAAGTATGGATGATTGACACATTTTCTGAGCTGCATTAGAATATTCATGAGTCTGGGAGATCCGCCTCCTGGTCGATTAGGGTCTGTGAAAACACCTAAAACACAAATGTACTTATGTATCATGAAAAGAATATGTCTTATAAAATCATTTATAATTCATGCAAACATCTGTATCTCACTAAAATGTATTCATATATATCTATATTTATGATTTTTACATACAGTCGAACTTCAGTATCTCGAACACTGATATCTCAAATACCATGGATATGTCTAAGTGATTTGAAAGTCCCAACCACTAATTCTTTATGTATTTTACCCTCGATATCTCGAATCCTCGGATATCTCGGATATTTTTCTCAGTCCCATCGAGTTCGAGACAACGACGTTTGACTGTATATGCATTTCAAATGAATTCTCCTAGTGATGTCTTACTGCTGTCTTTCGTGAGGATGGCTTTGTACAGTTTTTTCTGGACCTTAGATATCCCATGATACATCACAATATCTGACCTCTTGGGCAGGTCTTTGAGGACCGCCTCCTTGGTCCTTCGTAAGAGGTACGGCTTAAGCACCTCGTGAAGCTCCGATTTACCTACAACAGCGAAACAGATCCCAGATTAAAAACTTATAACAACAGCAAAACAGATCCCAGATTAAAAACCTATAACAACAGCAAAACAGATCCCAGACTAAGAACCTACAACAACAGCAAAACAGATCCCAGACTAAAAACCTACAACAACTGCAAAACAGATCCCGGACTAAAAACTTACAACAACAGAAACAGACCCCCGACTAAAAACTACAACAACAGCAAAACAGACCCGGACTAAAAACCTACAACACACGCAAAACAGAACCCGGACTAAACTACCAAACAACAGCAACAGAACCTCGGATAAAAACCTACAACAACAGCAAAACAGACCCCGGACTAAAACTGCCCTTCACTGCTGTGAAAATTCATTTCAACTACATATACCTTAAACCTTGAATTTTTGCGTAGATTCATTTTTGCACAGCTAGGTCAAAATAATATTTACATGTATTTATTTTTAAGCGGCAAAATTTTCAAAATTTGGTTTTTGTCGCTAAATGATTTTAAAGAACTTATATTCCTGAAAATTGTTTTTGAGAATCTTGAGTGTTTTAATATATCTACAACAATCCACGTAATAACAAAATTCAAAGTACCAATCACGCATATGAATACCAGTACAACATTGTCATGAAAATTTTATAAATATAAAATAGTAATTTCGTTTTACTATAGTTGTTAAATTGGTTACTAACACTGACATCTTCTCACATTACAATAGATTTCCTCATGGTTACCTTTATTTTTAGCGACGTCTTTATACTTGTTCACAAATTTTTCTTGCCCCGATAACCTGAAGATTCTCGGAGCCACGAAGCTGAGTAGAGAGTAGAGCTCGCTCAGGTTATTTTGTACCGGTGTTCCTGTCAGTAGTACTCGGAAGTCAATGTTCCACTGAAAATGGAGGATTCATGTACGGCAATATTGAAGCTTTATTCTTACTGAGGTGAAGTCAATAAGGTTGTAGTCAAGAAAGATTTCCTTAAACCCTACTATTTATGCAACAGATGAGCAAGAAAATAAGAGTAATTGTTTCTAGTTAATAGAGGCATCATTGTATAAACACGATACTTTAGGTTAAAACAGATTAAAATCATGACTGTGCTCACAGGAATTAAAAGAAGCCATACTTTTGATAAATGTTATATATGTTACAGTTCTGAACATGTGACAGTTATCAATGACATATCTAATGTAATGAATTTCTATCTGTAAATATTTAATGTTTAACAGAGTCCTTCAGTCTGATCATTAAAGCCGATCACTGACTATAAAAGTTCTTACATCAGACAGTGTTTGGTACAGCAGAGATCCGCTGTTCTTAAGACGATGAGCTTCATCCACAACTATAACTCTCCAGGGTATGGAGGACAGAAAGGCATCATCCTTCAGACACAGCTAAAATGCAAAATGGTATCACTAGTTACTAAATGTACAGTAAAATTAGGCCCCAAAAATATGGAACTGACTCCTGGTACCTGACCTGTTACCTGACCTGGCTGGACTCAAAGTTACTGACCTGGATTATTTTATGACCAAATTTCTGAGGTGGAAACATTTATGGATCAGAATTCATTTTAAATCTTATTTGAGTTAGCCTATAAATGAAACAAAATGGCAGCTCCCAGTGGCATGAGATCCAGCTCGGTTACTGTGATTAAAGAATGCAGTCCTCCCAGTGAGAACTCAGTCAATGCATCATTTAGTTGGACCTCCGTTTTTAAGGTCATATCCGAAAGACCCTTGATTATCACTTTAAATGCCAAGTGTTTTGTGAAGGAGCAATCACTACTTATTTTAACGCCTACGATTTCATGCAACCATGGCATAAGTGGGGCTCAAACTAACAACGTCCCAGTTATGAAGCAAATGTTTTACCACTGCAAGGGCACTACATCTGTGGTGCAGGGTCCGAATCTTAACTTTTAGTCTGACACTGTAACCTGATGCTTGGTCAACTCTTGTAATTTGCAAAATAAATTCTTGTAAAAAAAAATTGCTATTTTACTAATATCAATTCTGAAAAACAATCAAGTCAGAATTATGAAACATATAAGTGTAAGGAAATATTTCAATAACTGTATTACCCCTTTTCAATAAAAAAAAGAAGAATATGTTGTTTACCTCATATGTTGTGAGAAGTATATTAAAGGGTTCTCTCCCCTTTTTCAGATCACGTTTGATGCTAGATGCAAGTTCCTGTCGTTTGTCTTTGTCTCCAACATAGGTCTGAATTTTCAAGGATGGTGAGAACCTGGGGGAGTTATAACCAAAGGAACGATATTATTAAATTCCTGCAAAATATAACATTTTGGAACACTTTTTTTCTCAAAACTAATATCCTGTAGCTTTAGAAATTTCACAGAGAGACATTGAACAGCAATATGTATTTTTCAAATGCTGGTATACAGGTAATGTGAAGCAAAACATGGAGTGTAGTTGACAGCTATAGCCATTACCAGTTAAACTCATCAGTTGCAGGGTTCGACACTCGTCAGAATTTGGACTCACCATTTGGGCAATCAAAGTACTGACCTGAGGTTGCCCGAACGGATTTCACCAAACAAAAATAAGAAACAAAATGAACTTCAAATGTATTATTTCTAAATCTATTGCATAAATTTCTTTTTTCAGTTCCAAATAGGAAACATACAATGTATTTTAGTGCTTTTTTCACATAATTTTCATTTGTATTCTTATTCAATAGAAATTATTCTGACAATCCAAACTCGTCACCAGGTTGTCATTTGGGCGAGCTATGTTAACAAAGAGGTCGTCAAAAATCGCATCCGGGTGGAAATGACGAAGTGACGAGTGCGAATGTTGAACCCTGAAATTGTTAACGGCATTCCACTCTGACTAGATTACATACCTATCGAACTCCTCACCCCAGTTTTCTAGCACTGACCGCGGACATACAACAAGGCTGTGCTGATTTGTCTTCTTCAAATATGTTAGAAAGGCTATTGTCTAAAAGTACATACTGCAAACATTATCAAAGGAGTAGGCCCAAGAAGGGTCAAAATCGGCCCTGTGAAATGATCAAAATTAAAAGTGAAATTTCAACAAATTACTTTCTGCACATGATGTTTGGTACAGACCTCAGATACACCAATGCAAAACTCCAAGATTTTTACCACTTTGATAAACTATCATACATGGACTATCATTTGTGCAGAAAAAACAATTTGTTGAACTTGAATTTTTGACCATTCACAGGGATGATTTTCACCCTTCATGGGCCTTCTCCTTATATTTGCAATTAGTTTTATTAATGTATAAATGACACTGCAGTATAATTTTAATAAAAAATAAGTATAAAATATTGAAGTACGTGCATTTTTTCCCATTTACATGTAATAAGGCCGCATATTTTGAATGTAGATTCTGTAACTAGTCGTGTTTTGACAAAAATAAATTACCTGACACGTTTTACCCAATCCCATCTCGTCCCCGAGGATCGCTCCGTGTCCTTTCTTTGTACAGTCCACCAGCCAGTTTACCCCCGACAGCTGATAATGCCTCAGGGGCAGATCTGGTCACAAAAAAAGTGGCATTAAATACACACACACACAAATAAAAAACAAACTTTCTATCAATTTCTTAATTATTAACCAATAAAAATGTAAATAATTAACTTGTTTCAAAACAAATGTAACCATTTCGAACCAACACCAGTGATGGAAAAGTCAATTACACATTCAGAGAATTGTTGAGATACAGTGTTATGATAATAATGATTGGTATTTATATAGCGCATTATCTACCTAGGTACCCAAAGTGCTTTACAATACATCATTACCCCAGCAGACCTTAAGAATCCAGAACCTTCTCAGTGCAAGATGCCGTTAAGGCGCTAGAACACTAACATTCTGACAAGATCTTTCACTGTCTATAGCCAGGTACCCCTTTCACCCTTGGGTGGAGTGAGGAAATTCGTGTAAAGTGCCTTTCCCAAGGACATAATGTCGGACCTGCACAGCCAGATCTCGAACTCACGACCTCTCAGTCGAGAGTCACTAGGCCACCAATATCAGTTGGAGCTGAAGAGAAATTGTAGCTCAGACAGATTTAATCTGGTTATATCCAGTGACCTGTCACCTTAATCCTGATAACTCTCTAAATCAGATTCACTCAAAATCCTGAGATGTACGCAGCAAGACATTGAAGTTTGAGATCGTACTGAGCCAGGAAAGCAAATCTATAACCAAAACATACTTTCAGCAATTCATCGCCCTGTGACCTTGACCTTGGTGATACAAGTCATAACCTTGACTCAAGATCATACAGCTTTCGCTTTGGTGGTCATGGAAAAGTACACTTTTTGCTTTACCCTCAAACATGGTCACGTCGTAAGACAAATTAGAAATATATTTAACAGAATGTATTTATTTAGGGCTATATGGATTGTTGATATCAATCAGCCTGGATAGCTCTGCGATTAGAGCACCTGACTAGTAATGCAGGGGTCCCGGGTTCGATTCCCGATCCCGCCACAAATTTTCTCCTCTCTCCTATATACTACAAGAATATGGACTGTATAAAAATGTATAATCGGAATGCCTTATTAGAATATATTGATGAAAGTATAGCCCTGGGCATGCAATTAATTTTAGTTAATTCATTCTAAATATATTTTAATTAATTTATATTTTATTATTATTATTTGGTAATTGATATATTTCCCCTACGCATCATTACTCCTTCTTCCATTTCAAAAGTTATTATATCTTATAACAACAGAAATATAATTTGTCACATCATGAGTTTGCTATTTTACCGAGTGATCTCCCCTTTGTTAGAGCCGCAAGATCAAAAGACAAAACATCTTAATTTTGTATTGTTTCATATTAATTCATACCTGCCCACCCGAATGTTTTTAAAGAATCATTGTTTTTCACATATTTCTCTGTTATCGCGACGTCGTCTTCATCGCTGTCACTGATCATTTTCAACTGTAGCCAGTGTAGGTATTTTGTTGATACAGGTTTCAGTGACCAAGAACGATAAATCTTGACGTATTTCCGGATGAGTTATCTGCTCTTAGGTGTCCAATTTGTCAACACTTCAGTCCTAGAAAATAAAGTTGTTAACATGTGAGGATTGGCCACTGAGATGGATTTAAAGAACAGAATAAAATCAATTCTCAAAAAGCAGGTAATGTAACTAGTTACTTTGGTTGTTGTGAATGCAGTAAACATTTACTGTAAACACGTTCGAATTTCCTCGGTAGTGGTAGATTATAACAGCAGACTGATGATGAATATAGCGCTATACATTTGAAAGTTTTATTGTTTACAAGTCTACATTCACAAACATTTTGAAATCCGTCTGAATGTCATATGAGAAATTAAATTTTGTGAAATGTTATGCATTGCCAAAGGCTATGGTGGGGACATAACGTACGTCACATAGATTACCTTTACATTTTTTTCTTTAATAAATGCACTACTTTGAAATGCTTTTTAGCAAATAAAACACACTGCACAAATTTTGAGTGCAGACTTTTAAATGTTACCTGGAGTCTGTCACCTCTGCTAGATGTAATAATGAATTCATAGTAATTGTATATAGGTGTGGATCAGCCACACGAAGGGGTGTAAGTTTGTACCTTAACAAAATTGCACAAAAATTTCCGAAAAACTATTAGGATGCTATTCGTTTATGTGTTATTCAAGCAACCTCGTGTAATGTTCACATCGTGGCAGTGTTGCCCAAGGTGAGGCCATAATACACAAGTTTCGAGATGAGAGCTTTTCTGTGTAGGAGGTATATTTAGTGCTGTTCTGAATGCCCGAGTGGGACAGATTGCACTGGCTACAGTCAGTGAGGAAAATGATAAAAATACGAAAAGCAGCTAATATTTAAAGATGTAAATATTATAGGAAATACATAAAAATGCTAATGAAAAAAAAAATGTTTTACTAAATTGAGAACATAAAAACAGTGTAATTTTTTCAAGAAATATTATCCTAGATATGATATGAATGAGCAGTGAAATAATTTGACCTTATAGGATTTCATGAATTTACTTGCTCCCTTATTACATAGTACTTTCTTTGTTTATGCATTAATCGAATTCAAATGTGAATGAGAATTTTACTGTGTATATTCAATTGTGCAGTGATGGGAATTTGTCCCACTTCCACATGTAAACAAATTGTGTATGCCTTATTGTGTACAAAAGTTCTCTAAAGGAAAGGACCTCAAAACTTCATATTAAATTAAAAAATTTAGTCTTTTATGTAGAGAAAATATAACTGTTACAGTCTGTTCAAGTGAGCCAGTAAGTTTTTGGACCTCTTGTGTTTTTGTCAAGCGGATGATGAGTTCTGTGTTCTTGAAGAAAGCTTGAACATCACTGTCATCTTTCATTTCAGGATTCAGTAGCTTCTTCCACAGAGGAGGTCATTAACCATGATTCATTCTCCGGTGGACCTGTTGTACAAAATACAAGGTACGGAAGTTTTACACAGTTTAGATTTTATAACCATGATTCATTCTCCGGTGGCCTGTTGTTACAAATACAAGGTACGGAAGTTTTACACAGTTTTAGATTTTTAACCATGATTCATTCTCCGGGAGGCCTGTTGTTACAAAATACAAGGTACGGAAGTTTTACACAGTTTTAGATTTTATAACCATGATTCATTCTCCGGAGGGCCTGTTGTTACAAAATACAAGGTACGGAAGTTTTACACAGTTTTAAGATTTTATAACCATGATTCTTCTCCGGAGGCCTGTTGTTACAAAATAAAGGTACGGAAGTTTTACACAGTTTTAGATTTTATAACCATGATTCATTCTCCGGAGGGCCTGTTGTTACAAAATACAAGGTACGGAAGTTTTACACAGTTTTAGATTTTATAACCAGATTCATTCTCCGGAGGCTGTTGTTACAAAATACAAGGTACGGAAGTTTTACACAGTTTGGATTTTATAACCATGATTCATTCTCCGGAGGGCCTGTTGTTACAAAATCAAAGGTACGGAAGTTTTACACAGTTTTAGATTTTATAACCATGATTCTTTCTCGCGAGGGCCTGTTGTTACAAAATAAAAGGTACGGAAGTTTTACACAGTTTTAGATTTTATAACCATGATTCATTCTCCGGAGGGCCTGTTGTTTACAAAATACAAGGTACGGAAGTTTTAACAGTTTTAGATTTTTATAACCATGATTCATTCTCCGGAGGACCTGTTGTTATGAAATACAAGGTACAGGAGTTTTACACAGTTTCTAGCTGTAGGTTTTTATGCCCCCACCATAAAATAGCTGGGGGCGTACAGTGTTACACCAGTCCGTTTTTCCGTCTGTCACAATATTTTGTCTTTGCAACTCCTCTTAAACCCTTTGGAGGATTTGAATGAAACTTGGTACAATGAAAGATCACAACATGTAGATGTGCATGTGGGAAAGAGAAGGCTGTTTAAACTTCATTACAGGAGTTATGACCCCTGGACTTAGATTTTCTTTGTTGTAAGGCAATGTCATCTTGTCTTCACAACTCCTCTCAAACCCTTTGGAGGATTTCAATGAAAATTGGAACTATTAAAGATTACAACATGTAGATGTAAATTAAAGGTGATCAATATATGCCCTCAAGGGTCAAAGATAAACTTTGCTGCCGGCAAGGGCATTTCATGGCATACAGACACATCTAGCCTTAACCATGATTCATTCTCCAAAAGGTACAGAAGTTTTACACAGTTTCTAGTTTTAGATTTTTTATGCCCCCGGAATCTTCGATTCGGGGGCATATAGTTTTTGGTCTGTCCCTCTGTCTGTTTGTTCGCAAAAAACTTTAACATTGGCCATAACTTTTGAATGGCAAGTGATGGGGCTTTCATATTACACATGAAGATATTTTACTTCCAAAAAACCGACTTACATAAATGTATATGCAAATATATACGGTACATTTACAAAAGTTGTTTAATTTTATATACATTTAAGAGAAAAATATTTTTATGTATAATTATGTGTCTTTTTTTTAATATCCAACTGTGTTTTAAAGATTGTAAATCTTTTCAAAATCAGACAATTACATTATTAATTGATTGATTTCATAGGGTTTGCAAAATCAATAAATTAAGTTGAACTAAATTTTATAAATGGGACATGGGTTCAAACCCTAAAAGAAGGGAAAAGGTCCTTTTTTAGGGTTTAACTTATGTTTAGTATTTACAGCTGCATTTATTTTGAAATGTGATTAAAGTTAGAAAAAGAGCCATTGATTGACAAAGAGAACACAGAGAGTGATCAAATTTTCAAGACATTAGTTTAAAAAAAAAAACCCACATTTCAATGTTTGTTGAAACATGCATTTAGATTTGATTATCCAAAGAAAAGATATATTTCATATTTAGAATATTATTAGATAATTTAATTTTAGCAAGTAAAGCCCAGTAATCCTCATGAAGAACAAGAGATACTGGACGGCATTGAGAAAATTTACTACAATACAGATGGTATAGACACCAGCCATTATGAACTCAGGGTAAGTTCTTTCTTACTGAAGGAAAAGATGTAATACAGTGGAGCCACGTTAATCCGGACGCCATTAATCCGGACGCTTCACCTTCTGGACGATTTTTCTGGAGACCAAAATATATGAAGATCTAATAAATGCGATCCAGTTATCCAGATGCTTCATTTATCCGGACAATTTTCCTGGGAACCAAAGTGTCGGGATCAACAAGGCTCCACTGTATATTTCTATTTATGAGTTGAGGAATGCATCTTCACCTTTGTTATAAAGAAATATCACATACTCTGTGGTGTCTTCTGGGCTGCGTTCAAGATCGTAGCCTATGGAGCGCGCTCGCGTAGCGCTACGATCTTGAACGGCATGCTAGGCTAGCCCTGACGGTAGCGATAACAAGCGTTATTATATACCCATCAATGATCCGAGTGTTGATACTGTAAAATTCTAGAGTGTGATCGCACTTTCCGGATCACCACACTGTCGTTTCGATTCCCATCAGTATTCTCTGAAACTGAGACGTCACAATGCAACAACGCAACATTTTTGTGAAGAATGTCGACTGCGTCATAAACAAATCTACGTGTACACAACAAATAGATTCCAATGGTATGTTTGTGTATTTTGATAGATTTGGAACACATTTATCTTATAAACGTCGTTTAATAGGATAGGTGAGGGGGTATATAATAAATTTATCATCTTACTACAGTAACTTGACCGAAGAGTTGGATCACGTCTCGTTGACAGGCGCGCGATCATCAGATCAAACTCGACGCGTCGCGTCTCGTATCTGATGATCCGCGCCTGTCAACTCGACGCTGATCCGACTCTTCGGATCAAGTTACTGTAGTAATAATATATTTATTCATACAGTGCGTTCAAGATACCTAGATTTCTAACCTAGCGTGCGTTAGCTAGCCGCTACGATCTTGAACACAGCCCTGATCTTTATTGTCAGAAAGTAAGACTGTGCATAATCAGACTAATTGCATTGCATTTTCAGAAACAACCAGAAGTGCTGGATTTGGGGGACATTGACTTAGACAGAATACGACTTCGAAAACAACTACAAGTTGTAAGACTCAAGAAATCTTTAACTGAATTGTTTTTTTTAGACGTTTTTGATGGGAAAGACTTCATTATTAACTTTGGTTCGTTTGCTGTAGGTGTCTAAGAAAGTGTCTGACCTGGTTCTCCAGAACCACCCTGCGTACGCCCAGGAACTTCAGAGAGTGATGGATCTCCAGAAAACCCTACAGTACGCCAGTGTTATCTGCGCTAATGGGAGAAGGTGTGTGTGTGTTAACTTTTACCTCTACCCCCCAGCAGTGACATGGTATACAGTAACTGTATAGTGGGTTAATATCGCGGTCGGCAAAAATGGCGTTTTTTTTCACTTGGCTACAAATTACGGCTGGCTGAATTCGTGGAAAAACAAATCTTAATCCTGAACTCGATTTGATTATACGCATTAAAATTCATTCACTGAATGTTAAATTCGCGGCAATTTTGTTTCAGCGAATATTGCGAACATTAACTCCGCGAGTTCATTTCCCACTATACAGTATACTGGAATGCTCAAGTCTCATTTGTCTGTCTGTACAGTATGGTTCAAGTGAAAATTTGCCCACTGGCGTTGGTGGGCTATTTTTAGAGTATTTTTAGAGATTTTTAGTAAAATGTCCACAGAACACGGTGGATTGTACATAATTGTATAAAACTCAGGTAAATGTCCACTCCTAATGCCCACTGTGGTTCTAAATGGCCAGCCCACTTGGGAAAGTGGGCATTCAGAAATCCACCTGAGCTATACTGTACATCTGTAGATGCCAGCATGAGGACAACTGATGATGTGCGTTTCTACCTCAATGTAATTAGAGTACATCTCGGGATGCATGTGGATGTCAATGCAGGATCTATCTTATATGTGTGTTTGCTGCTTCAGTGATTGTGTTTAAGGTCTTTCCCATCTTATATATGTCAAACTTAACACAAAAGTGGCTTATGATCTGAAGATGTGTCAAGGACTTCATCAGTGTCTGGTAAAAAGGTCAAGGTCAGAGAGACTGAGTCTACATAGATTTTTTTTCTTAGTAATAACTTTCTTTTGCAAGTATTCCAAATTTGCAGACTTTTGAACTGAGGTCATTCAGAAGAGTCAATTTGTAAACTTTGTGAGAGGTATTAGAAACTGTCATCCAGAGTTTCGGAACAAGGCAGAATATGCCTACCTGTATGGGTTGACATCATTATGATAAAAGATTGGATGGATTTAAAATCTAGCCAATATTTATTATACCCCCCGCAAACGAAGTTTGGGGCGTATAACGTTTCACCCTGCTGTCTGTCCGAAATATGTTGTTGTCCGCAACTGCCTCCTAAACGACTTGCAGGATTCAATGAACTTTTGGAGTGTATGAATACATAATGGAGATCTGCATATTGTCAGGAATTTTATTTTGAACCATTTTTGTACAAGGTATGGACGTTGGACTTGGCATTTTTCACCAAAATACCTATGCATCAGTCGTTTCCGCAACTCCTCCTAACGACTTGCCGGATTTTTATGAAACTTTGTAGTGTAGAATATATAATGAGATGTGCATATTATTCAGAATTTTATTTGGCCGATTTTGTACAAATATGAACGTTTGGACCTTAACTTTTCACCAATATACCTATGCATCAGTGCGTTGTCCGCAACTCCTCCTAAACGACTTGCAGGATTTTTATGAAACTTTGTGGATG
The DNA here is from genome assembly GCA_903981925.1 of Ostrea lurida. Taxonomy (NCBI): domain Eukaryota; kingdom Metazoa; phylum Mollusca; class Bivalvia; order Ostreida; family Ostreidae; genus Ostrea; species Ostrea lurida. Next base: position 18,449 of record CAJDSM010001222.1, read on the forward strand.
TGTAGAATATATGATGAGATGTGCATATTTCAGGAATTTTATTTTGGACAATTTTTGTACAAGATATGAACGTTTGAACTTAGGGCATTTTTCACCAATGTATGCATTAGTGCATCGTCCCAACTCCTCCTAAAGAATTATATACTATATTACCCATTGATTAGACAACTTCTGTTAATCTGAAAAATCTGTTGTTATTTATGTAGTGCCCGCGGGGTTGAGTCCCGATAGGACAGTTCTAGTTGATATTGTCAGGTAAGCCAATATCAAATTTACAGATGAGACAGTTCTCACTTCAATGCCATAGCCCACATGGGCTAAACACATTTTGATCCAAAACTTCTTGTAACCATCAATTGACCTTAAATTTATCTATGGTTACTAGAAGTTTTAAATCAAAATGTGCTTAACCCTTTATAACCATGGTTACATTTGAGTATTTATATTCTTACAGATTTTTTTATATTTCATTATCAGTCAGCTGTCGGTTGCCAGGGATACCTTCACCGCAGCCAGTCTGAACATGTTAGCCAGTTACAGAAAGCGGCAACAGCTGGTTAGCCTGTTAAAGTCCCTGCGGACCATCAAAACACTGGTGGGTTCTACTGGCGTACAGATTGTTATTTCTCAAAATTAGATTGGAATCTGAAGAAATCAACAGCATTGATATCCATGTAGATTTAAATCGAAAAATTCTCATTGCAGCAAAGAACGGACGTGAGACTGCGGGAAATGATGGAGGTAAAGTATAGTACAGTCAAACCTTATCTCAAACTTTATAGGTGATATCCAAAGGGTCAAGATATTGAGGTTAAAATACAGTACTGTAAAATCATTTATTTTAGTGGGTTAAAAATTTTGTGGTTTTGAAACTAATAATGAATTCAATGACATTAATATTCGTTGATTTATAATTCATTTATATATATTCATTTTTCAGCGCAAAAATTTGTTGTGGATTTATATTTACCCACAAAATAGCGTATTAGATCCCTAGTGAAAATTCATGATTTTATAGTACAGGTGACTCTCGATAACTCGTTGCGATCTCTCGAAGTGAAGTCCCGGTCCCGATTTTTTTCTCAATATAAGTAAGTCAAATTTACTCTCGAACGTTCGATCTTCGAAGTTCTCGATCTCTCGAAGTGAATTTTGGGTCCCGTAAAACATATTTAGATTGTTTCACTCTCGATCTCTCGAAGTGGTCGTAGAGTATACATATAACATCAGACAAAGTGTCTAATTATTTCGCTTTGGACTATCCTGGACGCCCGAAGGGTGCGTGGCGAAGGCATAAAGTTTACAAAGGGAACGTGCCGCCCGCGCTGCTGATTGATAGGGTGGACACAGGTAACGATTTGATAGTTTAATTGGTCAATTATCACTTCTCACCTGAGCACAATGCGTTGCATAGGTCCTGGATATAATCGACTACGTGTATGAAATAAAATTTATGATTGTTTTGCCGAGAACCATGCAAGAGTATATTGAGAGACGATATTTGAGAAAATGTTTTGTGAAACATGTTTTGTAAAATAACGTTTATCTCAGCACTAAAAGAGAACAAAAAATATATGAACTTTTTACAAATACATGTATTTTTTATTTTATTTATGCACGATAAAGTTCTTGGTCAATATTACCATGAGGAATTAAATGACAGTTATCAGAACATACAATGTGACGCTCAAGGATATGGTAACTTTATGGGATCATAGTAAGATCAATTACATATATCTAAACAGATATCAACATACAATGTACGTCAAGGTATGGGTATACTTAGGGTCATAGTAGATCAATTACAGTATATCTAAAACAAGTTTCAAACATACAATGTACGTCAAGGTATGGTATACTTATGGTCATAGTAGATCAATTACAATATATCTAAAGATATCAAACATAACAATGTCGTCAAGTATGTATACTTATGGTCATAGTAGATCAATTACATATATCTACAGATCAAACATACAATGTACGTCAAGGTATGGGTAACTTATGGTCATACGTAGATCAATTACATATATCTAAACAAATATACATACAATGTACGTCAAGTATGGGTATACTTATGGTCATAGTAGATCAATATACATATATCTATAACAGTATACATACAATGTACGTCAGGTATGGGTATAGTTATGGTCATAGTAAGATCAATTACATAATCTAAAACAGATATCAAACATACAATGTACGTCAAGCGTATGGGTAATACTTATCGGTCATAGTAGATCAATTACATTAATCGTAAACAGATAACAAACATACAATGTACGTCAAGGTATGGGTATACTTATGGTCACAGTAATCAACTTACATATCTCTAAACAGATATCAAACATTACAATTATCAAGTGTCGAGATGAAACAAAAACATTTGTCTTTCCTGCGTCACAGTGAAATAAACAGTTCTAATTGGGATAAAAAGGTAGTTATTAAAGGAATGAAGCTATTTTTGACCTAGGATATACGATATATAATCTAACTTGGTGCAGTTTACGCTTTATAATCCGCGAAGCGGATTATTTTAAGCGTAAATTGCACCAAGTTAGATTATATCGTATTACCTACGTCAAAATTTGCTTCATTCCTTATAATTCAATTCAGAAAATAAATTGCATTAAACGAACTTGCGAGAAAATAAGGATTTTCCATGAGGTGGACGAATTTTGCCGTAGCAACAAAATAGAAATAACACCGTCAAATGCATTGTGACGTCATTCTAGGACGTCATAAAGAGCAATTTAGATTATACAAAAATAATTGATGTTGCTCAATCTTGTTTCAACCAATCAAATTGCTTGTAACAAGTAAACTTCGATTATACATGTACATGGAAAAATATATAATCAAGTGAAACGATTAATTAACAAGCAGTTTATTAGTTTGCCCTTGTCATTTGCTCGTCAGAATGAATATGGCATACTGGACGAAATTCTTGACAGGTGCGAACGAAACCAAAAAAAAACCCAAAACAAAACAAAAAAACCAACAAAAACTCAACATATCAAAAGCTGCACCATGAGGTAGAATAATGACCACTTTAGACATTCAGTCTGCCAGTAGTCTCCACCCTAATGGTATATATGAAAAGGTGAAGATTACGAACAGTGATCAACCTCATAAATCCTATACGGACTACAAACTAAGAAATGAGCAAACACAGACCCCTGGATAATCCAGAGGTGGGATCAGGTACCTAGGAGGAGTAAGCATCCCCTGTCGTCCGGTCACATCCGCTGTTAGCCCTTTATCTTGATAAGGTAAACAGAGTAATCCATGGTCAAAATCGGTGTATAAAGAACTACCTAACAAGTCAGAGAGTATTTGACCCAATGAGAGGTTGTATTGGCAAACCAGGTCGTTATAACGACCACAGAATTTGTAAAATGCTGACTTTAAACGAAACTTTTTAAACACTTGTAACATCAATTTGTTTGTTAGTAGCCAACTTTGATTTAAAACTGATCATACGCAGAACAAGCTCGATTTAAAAACTGATCATACGCAGAACAAGCTCTTGCGTATCGAATCAGTTGCAATGGTAAACAAGTTCTGGATCGACGATAATTGCTGATCTGTAGATCTCTGAGAAAAATTATGGACATTTTTTTCTCAGTGAGCTACAGATATGCAGCTAGGAATATTGACACGACAACGAACAGCGTACTAGTCAGTTATGTTGTGTATTTTTGTCGGATTTGTTTGGGGATTTGGAAAACTATACATTTTTGAAAACTAGATGGTATAAGTAATCAGAAAACCAACGTTTCCATTTGCACAGGTATCCACATGGCGGCCATCTGGGATTTTTCAAAATGGCTGCCGGAAAAGGCATATTTGTCCATTTCTCAGCGTCTAAATGTCACTGAGCATTGATGTTAACGCCTGAAACTACATTTTCAGGGGCGAGGAGTCCCATGGTACCAAAATAAATGAGTTATCTTTGACTAGAAAAACTTTTTGGCACCGCTTTATTTGTTTACTGTACTTGCTCTGTTCCATTGCTTGAATTTTCTCAATACAGTTACATTATTAACATTGATTATGGATGCTTGGAGGAAAAGAGGGGTGTATTGGATGCACATGTTATTCATGTAATTCATTTCATGACTGCAATTGATGACGTGGTTGGGTTTTTTTCTGTCTTTGAATTATGAGTGACAATTCCCAAGCGCCTAAGGGTGACAGCAGACGATCAAGTCAACCCCAGGAGTCCATTGACTGGAAGCAGTGCATCCTCTGTCAGTCAGATGATGCCAAAAAGGGAATCCTGGTCCAGAATCCCAGAATCACCTCATATGAGCACGTACTGGAGATTGTTCAAGAGAGGATGGAGACTTTGTTAACGTCCAAAGACGATTGTAGAACTCAACACCGCAGACATTGCACGCATATAGTGCTGTCTGGCATCGCTCTTGTCACTCGAATGCCACCAGCAACAAGAACCAAATAAAACGTGCGAGAGACCGCTATACGCGGGAGAACGAAGAAAGGAATGTGTTGGTGATGAGGAACAACGTTTTCTGTCTTTCTCTGTAACATAATACAAAAAATTAAACATTAATATGATATCCTTTATTTTAACAAGGTAATACTTAGTATATTCCAATTTACAACGCGGGACTGCACCATACTCTAAGTAACCTTTATGCACTTCATGTTAGGTAATTGAAATCAAGGCAGATGAACGAAATGCTCAACAGAAATTTACTATGATAGGCCTTGCCAAATTTATCAATACAGTAATCTATATTCATATAATATTACCTTTCTATTGTATCCACTGTGTTCAACATATTTTATTATTAAATACACATGCCCCACGTGAAGCCTCTTAGTGAAATGAAAAGTCTTGAAAGCTAAAATTCAAAGAAGTAGGCAATAACTTCAACATATATGCATTTGTCAGTAGATAAATGAGCATCAAATGTTGAGATGATAAATGGCTCGGATTCTGACTAGGGACAACAATCATATATACAATGCTTTGTCATTTCTAATTTACTGAACGGAAGACTCGTGGACTCGTGTAACAAAATGAAGTCCACAATGATATAAGAAAAGAAAAATGGATATGAAATAATTTTTCAATCCGCTGCCATTTGTTGATGTAAACACTGGAAGCCGAAAGTTTGGGTATCTAATCAAATGAGAATGAGAAGCATAAACACCATAAACAGATGATAATGGGGTTAGGGGCGGATCCAGAAATTCGAGTTGGGGGGGGGGGCAACATCATATGAGGCAGGGGGTGGGGTCTGCCTTGAGGCCCGCTGGATCCAGGGCGAAGCAAAGCCGGAAGCTCCAGAGTTTTAGAGATTTTGTAGGGCTTGAAATTTATCTCCGAAGTAGTTATTTTCACTATATTTCTGTCATTTTCAATCAATAAATGACGCAAATTTTGAAGGTTTATTAATGGAATATACCTTTTCTCAGAAAAAGGGGGGGCGGCGTGTGTAATTTATTAATTTTTCCAGTGAAAATATAAGATTATATATTACACTTGATAAATTTTAGGGGGGGGGGGGGGGGGGGGGTTTTGCGCCCCTCTTAAATCCGCCACTGGTATATATTACTACATAACATGGGAAGTTGATGATGGAGGCGCTGAAGTCATCCTATTTGTCATGAAGTTCAGTTGTTGGTTTGCCGTTATTTAAGCGACATGGACACGTTTTGAGCTAAATTCTATGTTTGCATTTTTAATGCTTAAAATGCTTAATTATTTTATTTCTAATGGTCAGAAAAAAAGCTTGTCCATGCCCCTTTAATATCTATGTTCAGTAAAATATTCAGGTATGAAACAGATGTTGAAGGTTCTGAGGTGCCTTATATTTCGAGTTCCCAAGGATAAATCAAATCTACATGTTTGCAGGTCATTGAAATATAAGTATATACATTGTAATAGCATTAATGTCGGAAACATACTGATTGTCCTTAATTTACAAGAGACCTTTAGCAGGGGCGGATCCAGGATTTGTCAAAAAGGGGGGCCCGGTTCGTTGAAAAAGGAGCCAGTAAGCTTAAGGTCTGGGATGAAGTCAAAGTGGGGGCCCAGGGGGCGAAGCCCCCGTAAGCTCTCGAGTTTTAGTGCTTTTAAAGTTACTTTTAGAGGTTAATTTAGCTATATATCTATACATAATAATTAAGTTTGGTCACCAAAGGGAGGGGGCGGGCCCCCTGCCCCCCCCCTCCTCCCCCTCTAAATCCGGCACTGTTTAGAAACGATTTCCCATGGCGTGTTCGATTTCAGAGATGCTACAGATTGTGAAAGACTGACGCCTTGCGGTGAGAGATGTCGCATATATTTGGCATGAAAGCAAATCTTCCCGAAGATTGAAAATTGTAATCTAAGTGTGCGCAGTGAACAGGTAAGTCGAAATATAAAGGATACTTGTGATCGCAATGTTACAGAAACGTCAACGGTCAGCAGAGGACCTGCCTTCGCTTTTGTCGGAGGTCCGTGTTGCCCTACGCTCGACTTTGTATATATGTTTTTTGGATTATGATTACGTTTAACACGATGTTAACTTCGTCTATTTGTGTAACGTGTAGTGATCACCACGTTCCTAATTAATAAAAGAAAGAGACTCTATCACATAGCGCTTATACTGTCCGCCATATTTGCAATTTGGGTGCGTTCAAGAGTTCTACCACTGACATGTTGGGGGTAAACGTTGGTAATGTAAATTACCAGAGTACTGCCGTTGGTTACCATCGGCAGAATTTTTTACCATTGGTATGACAATGGTACCAATGTTTGCCAATAAGATTTTCTGTTGGTAAACATTTCTGCAGGCAACCTAGAGCTTTGTTAGCGTTGGTAACTTTATTTATGACGTAATCCAAAACGGCGGGCATCGTGTCCACACTGAGAACACTTAACCAGAATTTGTATCACAGCTATTCGTTGACATCAACTGAAGACCATTTTAGATATCTTTTGAATTAAACATGTCCCTGGACAGATGGAAATGAGTTTTTAAAACATCAAGTGTACATGATGGCAGAGTGATCATTCACTATAGCCATTTCGTCCGAGTACGCGTGGGTTTTGCAAGAGAAAATACTTCTTCGCTAGCCAAGAGCTCACTTCATTCCCCATTTATGGACCAAAAACCCTTGCCTAGTGAAGATAGATAAAATAATATGCTTGAAAAAGTAATAAACGGTATATAAAACATATTTCTAAACGCAATTTATGGCTGAAATATATCTTTTCGACATTTTATGCTTTATTTTATTTAATTTAGTTAATCTATTTAACTATTATTTTTCATTTTTCAACATATTCTATTGTTCACTCTTTCTATAATATGACTATATTACTTTGTGTTGAGAGAGGGCTATAATATAAACATAGTGTTTTGAGGAGAGTAGGAAAAAGTATTACTAGTATATCTCTGCTAACTAATAATCTCCCTCGTTACAGTCAAAATAGAGGAATCACCATTATCCGAGTATGCACCGAAACAAACACTTTCGGACGGAAGTGTGGATAGGGAGGATTCGTGATCCGCCCCTTTACATTCTAGAGCAACGACAGGCGAAGGACGCCAATCGATTCGCATGGATGCATCACGTGAAAGTGTTTACTAACAAAGTAGCGAAAGGGAACGACACCCTTGTTGTTGATCGGACAGTTCAAAATGGCCCAGCTTGCATTTAGAGGTATATTTAGAAGTCTTAGGACGAAAAATGTGGCTTCTGTTATGTCATGTCGTAATCACAGCACCGAATGGAGCAGTAGCGTGTCACAGAAGCTTGAATTGACGCTGGAAGAAACAGTGGACTTTTCAATTCATGGACCGAGTGAACAAGGAATTCAAGGAGGCCATGACGATCACTTGGAAATATCGGAGCCTGCCGTGCAGACGAACATCGCGTCAGAAGCGGAAGAAAGAGAAGTGGCGGACACGTTGAACTGCCAGGCTTCTGTGAATCTGTACTCGTCAATGCAGAGCAATGTCCCCGAACCTTTTGACTGTAAAATTGACCATGCGGAACATTTTAACATGCCTGGTGGGGGTGTGAGGCTCTATGATAAGTACATTCAAGAGATTCACGTGGCCAGCCATCCCAGGGACAAGTGAAATTCTGCAGGATATATTCATTTGTTCTATGTAGTATGTAAATCTGGTCAGGACTATTGAACAGCTGATTCATTGATTTTTTTTTTTAATGATCTCGTCTGCTGAAATGTTGCATTTAGATTTATGTTATACATTTGTGTTCCTACTGTGTTTTGTATAAATAAATATTTCATAATTGTTTGCTTCAGAATATGCATGCCTGAGGGTAAACTTTGCTTTGTCGTTGTTTTCGTTCTCACGAACCATTTTCAAACTTTGTACAAAGTTTTGGAATTCGATGATGACTAAACAACAATTTCGCTATTTGGAAAATATGGGAGGTCATATAGCATTCTCAAAAATAATCGCATATAAATGCTTTTTAAAGATCACCCAATGCAGGCATTGACCGACTCTGGGGTCATGTACTGTGACGTCATCCAGCGCAGGCATTGACAGACTGAATGTCGAACAATGCCTGTTTTAGATTATTAAATAAACACCTGAAATTATCTATATTAACTGCATCAGCGTACACGTGAAAAATCCGCCTATTTGGATATTGAAAATTTTATATTCAGATTATTTTATTAGCAAAAGGACGAAATATTTTGCTCAAACTTAAATTGCTGTAATTTTGCATAAAAATTCTATTTTTGTAATTATAATAATATAAGACATGATATAGGCTTAAAAAGTCATTATTTTGATTTTAAAAAATGAACAAATGAAAATACGGTTCACACTCAATTCATTGGTTCAATGGTGACGTTTCAATATGATTGAAAACTTCTCGAGAGGGACATTAAAACAATATACAGCTTCTAAATCGGTGGATCACTTTTGAAACTTTTTTACACTAAAAGGTTCCACATGGAGCATGTTAGTACAATGTAAAGACAAGATAACAGACAGTAATTAATCTCGTAAGTCCCAAATGAATACTAAACAAAAGTTGGGCAAACACGGACCCCTGGACGCTCCAGAGGTGGAATCGGGTGTCTAGGAGGAGTAAGCATCCCCTGTTGACAGCTCACATCCACCCTCATCCCATTTGGGCACCTTGTTCAGGTAAGTGGGTTAACCCGTAGTAAAAAATCAGTCTGTAGATGACGTCAGACAGCATTGGACACAATGGCAGACCACACTTGCAAAGTAAATCGTTATAACAACCATAAAATTTGTGAAATTTATGTTACCTTTAAACGTGACCGTTGAAACCCCTGCATCAACAACTTGTTTGTAAGTAGCCTGCCTCGATTCAAAAACTGATCATACGCAGAACAAGCTCTTGCGTATCGAATAAGTTGATAGACATACACACCATATGTAGGTGATGAAAATAGATGATGATGGTAGAATGTTCTACATAAATATGGGAAGCTGATGATGGAGAAGCTGTAATCGTCCCGTTACTAACAGTAGTTGTTAGTTTTCCATCAATGTCTATGTTCAATAAAATATCCAATAACGAAGCAGACATAGACGACTCTGTGTCGTCTTTTATTTTTATTTTGCTGGGTTATTATATCGAATCGACATATGAATGGAAATTATTATTATTGATAGATTTAGATTAAACGTCGTCATTATATCGAAATGTCAATATAACTACTGTCCGGAATCACCTGGATATCCCCTAGAGGTTTCTTCTCATTTAGAAGCTTTGAATTGTGCTGCCTCGTAAGAATTTAAAAACAGGTCAGGTAACAAAGGAGCACAATTCGTGCCCATGGGAATTCCAACATACTTTTGGAAGACCTTATCACCAAAAACTACAAAGATGTTGTCAACGAGGAACCCCAGCATTGCTTTAATATCAACTTCTGGGTACTTGTGTGTAGAATCAGTAGAGTTTAAAGGAATGGTCGTGTACAGTGTTGAGAAGTCATGTTTTGATGTTGATATGAGAAAAGTTCTGGGATTTCAAATTTACTAGAAGTTCTTTAAAGTTTTTCAGAATCCACATTTGATTTACGATGTATGCATCATGTAATATTGTAAGCAATATTATTTGTCCAGGTACCAATATCACCATACTTTTTTGGTAGGAAAATGTTTATATATACATACATGTAAAGGCAAAGAAATTGAACAGTGATCAATCTCGTAAGTCCCAAATAGAATACAAAAACAAATTTTGAGCAAACACGGACCCCTGGACATATCATAAGTTATGGAAGCTTTTTCAAATCAAGTTTGACCCTGTTTTGTTGACAAATTTTAGAGGATTTATGGCCATTTGTAAAATAGATACTTTCGGACCCTACATAATTAACTTAAATCAAACCTATACTTTGCATATATGTACCTCATAATTGTTGTAGATCAAGTTCGAATTTTTTCTATGATTGACCCATGCAACAAGACTCAAGGCTATCTAATACAACAAAAGTTTCCGAAAGTTAAATGCTCATTGGCTACTGGCTTGAAGATGTCATATCTTGTATCAATACATTGAGACAGAAAGAAGATAGACATTTTACAAAACAGATGCCTTGAACATCATATAAAGGTACATTCATAGTAATGATAAAAATGATATTATTTTGTTCCTAAACTATTATAACATGGTCAAGATATATCTATTATTACTTATTAGGTTTGTTACTGACTGTCTATAGAAATATGTCGGGTTGTTCAATTCGCCGAGCCTTCTATGGACTTGATCAACCCGACAAAAGGCGATATATTTCTGTAGACAGTCAGTAACAAACTTGATAAATGCTTTATTTGATTGAGGACCAAATATATATAAACAGCACAGTACGACGAAAAGTTAGTTTCAATACTAAAAAGAACGTAACGTCCGCCATGTTGCCGTCTATATTTTGCTTCTCGCCGTGTTTCCACCAATGACAGAGCGACATTCTAGTCCGAGGCAAAGCAAAATAAGTTATGCGTCGAAACTTATTTGATATTGATATCACCCCGGTTGAAAAGAATATAGGTCGAAATTGACTTCAACTTCTTTGACTTCCTCGGTTGGTTTCGCTACTTGAAGGCCCGTTTACACAGCAAGTGTTGAGCATGCAAGTTCTGACATACATGTCAAAACTTGCTGATAAGTAAAAAAAAAAAAAATTGGAAACACGTGTGTGTCAGACCTAGGGGATAGATCTGCCAAGGTTAACTCTAATCAACAAGTCTAAGACGTTCAGGTCTTACACATGTATGTTTGACCTGCTGTGTAAACGGCTCTTAAAAGGGCATAGACATGTTTTGAGCTGAACAAATATTTTTCCATTTTAATGTTTGCAGTGATCCCTAAAGGTATGATTGATAGTCAGCAAAAATTTGAATGTCAGTTTTTGAGTTACAAGGGAGATACAGCAATGATAATCCTTTGTTATGTAAACAAAGCTCGTGCCGTGTTTTTGTTTACATTATGTTAAAATATTAGCAAAAGTTTCTTTCAAATTACAAGTTTATTCTGAACACAACCAAACAGTTTCTAGTGTTTGTCACATTCAATTCTATTTTAAACATGATGATATTTTCTATTAACCAATTTCTATGTAAACAAAAACATGACACGAGCCTCGTTTACAAAACAAAGAATTTTTGGGAGTGCTGCATCTCTCTTGGAACTCAACAACTGACATTAAAAAAGGTCCTGACCATTAGCAATGCCTTAGTTAAGGGTTGTAAATATTCTAAAATAGAAAAATAAAATTTAGAAATTTCTAGCTCAGAATGTGTTCTTGTCCATTTAACACTGCGTCACGCCCCGAATTATATCCCGTGATCAACAGCTTGTTGTTTATTTTTACGTCCCGTCGATAACTTTTCACTCTTGAGACGTCACCAGTTAGTAGAAGTACCACAAATTTTAGACCTATGCTTAGCGCTCAGCAGTGAGAGTTCTGTAACGTGCCAACGCCTGCCATGACACGGAACCTCCATTTGAAGGTCATATCCGAAAGACCCGTGATTCCCATTTCTCAATGCCATTGCTTGGTGAAGAACTAATCACAACCTATATTTACGGTCCCGGGTTTGACGCGGCCATGGCACGAGCAGGGGGGTCGACAGTGGCTGTACATGTATGTGAGAGGAGATGATGGTCGCCCGCTTGGACACGTGGGTTTTACCCGTGTACTCCGGTTACCTCCCACACCACGACCCCTAGTGCCAACATTCATGCATCAAAGAATCCCATTGGATATAAGCTTTCAAGCTTTCATGGGCGATCCTTGGTACATCTACTCCTGTTGGTCGGTGGCCACCGTCATCAGTTTGACTATTCTGCTATGTTGGGGTGTGCGCAAATTAAAAATGGTTGTGAAATTTCAAAATGTGGTATCTCCAGTTGAAAACAGTATGATGTTGCCTAATGATTATGTAGCCTAGCCTTGAAGGAATCAAAGCTTGGCGCCAGCACATTTGAGATGGTGATTGATTTTGATTGGTGGTACGTGGGTAAAAAGATTCTTCCCTGCCGGTTGTTCTGTATGATGAAATCTGCATGGCTAGACTGAGACTATTCCTTGTTCGATTAAGTGGTATCAGCTTGTTGGTTACGTCCACTTTCACTTTGTTGGTATATAGGAAGCTTATACTTCTGTTCTTCGCCGCTCAGGTGTGACCGGTCAACAGGGGATGCTTACTCCCCCTAAGCACCTGATCCCACCGTTAATGTGTCCAGGGATCGGTGTTTGATTTTGTATTCTATTCAACTGGGACTTACAAAATTGATTACTGTTCGTTATCTTTGCCTTTACATTTGTTTATAACATACCTTGCTGCCGTGCGTTGTGCCATTTCCAGTTTCTTTTTGTCAGTTTGGTAGTAAGGATCCGATACTGAGCTAGCATATTCTAGAGTAGGTCTACCAAGTGATTTGTATGATTTTTCCTTTGCACCCCTCATCATCCTTTGTACCTTGCATCAATAACCCTTGACTTGTGAAGATGCCTTTGTTACTAATGTTAAGATTCTGCGGAAGGAAGCCGATGGTGTTGTTGGCTTTAGAACAGATGCTGTTGATGTGTGGACTCCATGTAAGGTCTGATGATATTGTAATACCCAGATTAATAGCTAATGTTACCCTCTCTAGCTTATGACCATGCAAGATATAATCCCTCTAGACGACAGTACTAGTACGGTTGTTGGTGATGGCGAGAATGTTGCACTTCGACTGGTGGAATTTCATAAGCCCTTTACCTTCCCACTCGGCTATAGCTTGTCTTCTTGAAGTGTATTTGTGCCTATATCCGATGCTACAGCTATACAGACAATACTATATATCGTAGGCGAATAGTTTGACTGTTGATGTTAGATCCTCAGGCATATTATTTAAAGAATTAGAATACTATAGATAAACTGGGGCCGAGCACGGACCCCTGTGACACCCCCAGATTCCACTGGCACTTGATCTGATTATGCACCTTCAATGATGACCCTCTGACTGCGGTTCAGTAGGAAGCCCTGAATCCATCTATTGCTCTTCCCTGAAACATATACATGTATAACATTTGTTATATACGCATGTCGTATGTCTCTGGTCTTCCCTGTGCTGCAATGTATGGATGAGTGTGCTGTGATTTACTGCGGTGTATATGTACACAATTATTTTGGTATGTAAAGGCAAAGATAACGAGCAGTGATCAATCTCGTCCCAAATAGAATACAAAGCAATGAAGTTGGGAAACACGGGACCCTTGGACACACTAGAGGTGGCATCATTTGCCTAGGAGGAGTAGAGCATCCCCTGTTGACCGGGTCACGCCCGCTGTGAACCCAATAGTCTTGATCAGGCAAACGGAATAATCCGTAGTCAAATCAGTATATGGAAAACGGCTTAACAATTGCTATTAACCATTAGATAGCAATACCCAAATGACAGGTCATACTGAGAAGTAAATCGTTATACGACCATAGAATTTGCAAATGCTGCTTTAAGCGTGTTGTTAAACACCCTGAACACAACTTGTTTGAAAAGTAGCCTGCCTCGAATAAAACTGGTCATACGAACGAAAGCTCTTGTATATCGATAAGCTGAGAGATATACACGCCATATGCAGGTGATGATGAAATATTGCTACATAGATATGGGGAGTTGAGGATGGCGAAGCTGAATCGTCCCGTTTGTCATAAAGTTGAGTTATTAGTTTGGCCGTTAATGTCTATGTTCAATAAAATATCCAAGGACGAAGCTGACATGGAAGACTCTGTGGTGTCTTTATGTTCTAGGTTCGATGGGATATCATGAATGAAACTCATTATTGTTAATAGATAAAACGTCGTCAATTTTTCGAAATGTCGAATTAAAGGCCATCACTAAAGATTTCTTCTTTTCATGTAGAAGCTTTTGGATGAATTGTGTCTCACAAGAATATAAAAACAGGTCAGCTAACAGAGCAGCGCAATTTGTGCCCATGGGAATTCCAACGTACTGTTGTATGCATGTATGTGTACATGTGTAACGTGAAGGGAGATAATGCAAAGGACTAGACCGGGATTCGAACCCGGGCCTCTGAATCGGTCAGGTGTTAGGTGATCTATCAACTGAGCTACCTGGCCTCCGGCGATCGTATCCGTTTGACCGCTTCATTTGTACATTATTTGCATTGCGCACGGCTTCTCCACACGTGGTCGAAATGAAAACATTGGCCTGAGTAAGTTTTGAAATCGAGTTCATCGAATGTAGTTACATGAATAAGGACCTGTCGGGCTAAATTCATTTTAGTATTCTATATCATCTTTTAAAAAGCATTGAACAATATTTATATATGTACACAGATCCAACAATTACTGGAAAAGCAACTCACGTGGAATGCCAACCAAGACAGTCACGTGATCAGCACTCGCCTCGTTTCAGAAGGAAAGTGCCTTTGAAAAACGGGGTGTATTTTGAAACTATTAGCCGCAGTTGTTAGTACATATATGTTCATATTTGTTGGAGGTTTTGTTTCATTTCATTCTTAAGATATTGAAGTATTGACAAAGGAGTATTGGTATTTTTACTAAAATCTACCATAAAATTGGAGCTTATATGTACCATTAAGAGTAAGATGACTATGGAGCGCCAAATTAACATAAACTTAAATAATCCAGTTAATGTGCGCATCAATTTAACTAATAATGAGCGCGGGTGCTTCAATTCAATTAATGTGCGCAATATATCTGAATGGCTGCTCTCTTCATTGATGTGCTCGATAGAGAGAGCAGCTATTATATGTAATTGAAAATATCTTCAATTACTGATCTTTTTGATTGATTTGTTGCTCTCTTTAAAAGAATCGATATACTGGCAAAAAGCGTCGTAAATAATCAAAGGCATCGAATCATTGCAAAGGATCTAATTCCAAATTAAATTCCACCACATTGATGCACACATCAAATCAATCACATGTATTGCTTTTTATCAATAAAATTCGTAGAAAGAAAACACCAAAAGCGAGACAAATGATGCGAAAGTGGATTGAAGTGGAGTGAAGATGAACAATAAAGTAGGCCGGCATTAAAACAACGTGGATGAGGATCACCAAGCCAAAAATATCAAAGCTGGGGGTGGTATGTCATCTGATTATTTATGTTGTAATATCGGAGTCCGCCAAGGTGAAAGTTTATCCCCTTTTTTATTTTCTATTTATATCAATGATTTGGAAAAATTTTGGAGGGAAAAGAACATTGTTGGATTACAAACTATCAGCTCTTCTATTGAAGATGAGTTATTTTTGTACCTAAAGCTTTCTGTATTGTTCTGTGCTGATGATACGGTTATTATGGCGGAAACTGCAGATGATCTTAAAAAAACATTAGATCTGTTCTCAATGGAAATTGATTGTAAATGTCGAAAAAACAAAAATATTAGTGTTCTCAAAAGGTCCAAAGCCTAGAAATACTCTTTATTATGATAATAATGATGTTGAAAGTGTGAATGAATTTAAATATTTAGGTATTGTATTTTCTAGAAGTGGATCCTTTTATAAAGCCAAAAAACATTTAGTCGAAAAAGCCCAGAAAGCAATGTATGGCATTATTAGAAAAATAAGACAATTCAGTGTACTATTAGAACAACAATTTTATTTATTTGATAAAGTGGTAATGCCAGTATT
Organism: Ostrea lurida; assembly: GCA_903981925.1. Classification (NCBI taxonomy): domain Eukaryota; kingdom Metazoa; phylum Mollusca; class Bivalvia; order Ostreida; family Ostreidae; genus Ostrea; species Ostrea lurida. Next base: position 34,599 of record CAJDSM010001222.1, read on the forward strand.
ATTTAGTGGGTTGCGAAAGTTTGGGGGTACGAAATATAGATATCAATCGAAAGAGTTAATTGTAAATTACTAAAATATATTTTAATGTATGAAAAGTAGTACAGCCATCGTATATGGTTTATGGTGAATCTAGGTCGCTTTCCTCTGTCTGTTATTATATTGACCAGGATGATTACATACTGGGCAAAAATGTTTCAAGCCAAAGAAATAAAACTGTGTTTACTGTAATAATAGATATTTTAATTTAGTCGAATACATGAAAGTATATAAGAAAGTGTGAACCCTTGGGTTTGTTTTTTATACGAAATATTTTAGATACCTGTGGTTTTTTCCAATATTTGGATAGGACAATGCTCTGTAATTTTTAATGTCAAATGGATTTCGACTGTAATAAGATGAGATTTAAAGGACCAGTTTATACAGAAGTGGGCAAACGATGTGAATAATTCGTCAAAGGGTCAATCTAAAAAATATTTTAAGGTAAAACTTTGGCTTTGAGAAATATTTAAGCATTCTTTCAAAAAAAAATTTGGAAAACCTTAAGTTAAATGTCAGAACAACAAACCATCGTTTTGCCATTGAGAGTAGAGTAGGTGCAGGTGATGGGGTTCCAACAAATGATAGATCTTGCACACATCTGTAATACTGGTAACATTAGCAGAGGAAATACCACTCTCACTTTTAGAATGTACAATTATATCAACTCTACGTAAAAAATCATTTGGTTATACTAGATATTGTCATGTCCAAACAACACTGAATTCAAAGATTAAGTGATCGATCATGCAAATTTTAAAAGCTTTAAAAAAAAAACCTATCGTATTTCATTTCTAAAACTCAGAAGTTAGTCTGTCTGTCCCCATTAATACTTACATGTATTAAACTCTCAGATCTATTTGTGATTACTGCGCCTCCTCTCTTTCATGTATTTTGTGCTATTGTTCATTTTTTATGTTATGTATAGTAATAAGGCTTGTATACCATTTGAAAATATTGTTTGATATAATTATATTTTAAATGTATCTCATGTACCAGATAATGGTTTGGAGTGGATGAAATTAAATGAATAATGCGATCCCCACGGGTATCTAACACGTTGAAAACCGTAGTACTAATTGTAACGGGGATCGTACGGATGTTCCCCAAAATTCCCCCAGGTTTCAGCAATGTGTTGTCATATTTGTTTTAATGCAAGCGATTTTTACGCATACCAATCTGTAATGAGACACCACTTTTAAGTTCAGTAAAAGACCATGGTAACAGAGAGCCCGAATATATATATAGAAATTGCACGTGCATATACAGCAACATGCGCTCCTATTTTTCCACATTTATAATAATCCCTTGTAGATTTTTGCAGGTCATATAACTATGATCCAAATTTAATTCCAAAATGCCATCATTAAAGAGAGTATATATGCACAGACGAATATCATCCAATCAGTATTTCGAGCGCACGTGCGAGCGTGTGCGGGAATAATGATTTGACATCACCAATTAAACAAAGAAGTCCCATCATATCTGAGAATATACATTTCAAAGCTATTTTCATTCAACTGGAAAAGATATAGTCGAGTATGTAATACAATAGACATCGAATTTACAATGCACGCGCATTCACGCGCACTAGCGAATTTGATAAAAATTTTTTTCCTTGACCCCATTCTGTTAGGCACTCATGTCATATAACCTTACAGTAAAAATTTGAATTGATTTCGTCTTAATTCGAAAGTTTGGCCATTTTAGTATCCGAGAAATGAACGAAAAGTAATGCAATCGTGCAACACGCGTAGCGTGGAGTGACGATAGGTTCAGTTACTTTTTGATACCATTCAAAAGACGTTTCAATGATATACTACCAGTATAATTGATATTTTTTGGATCATTTTTAAGGAAAAGTTCCGGCATTATTTCAAAATTCGTCCAAATCAAATTGGCACTACCGCGCATGCACGTAGCTGAAATGGAATTTTGATATACCTCTATTAAGACCATCAAGATGTACTCATCAATAGTCGAATTTTCAAATGATTTCAGACAAGAAACAAAACGTTATGGGTCAATCGAAGAATCTGGACCTTAAAAGACGATGCACGTGCATGCGCATGCGCGTTTGCAAATTTTTAATTACATGAAGTTGTGAACTTTATCTGTTCTCCTATGCTGTGAATA
>CAJDSM010001225.1:0-23668 GCA_903981925.1 Ostrea lurida
CAACTCTCGTGTGAGTTTTGTTCAGAAGGAATCCTATAGGAGAGACCAGATAATCAACCAATCAAATTCGAGAAAGCGGAGGGCTGTCGACACATCTTCTGTTATGATTAGGTATCGCACGACTGCTCCCCAGGAACCACTGCTGATAGTGACCACTGCTAATGATCAAGGACTTCTCTGGGTAGGTTTTACATAAAGGATGAAGAATTGAAAACAAGACATTTGTTTTCCTGTAATGTGTGCATTTCTGAATACTGCAAAACAAGAATATTTAGCACACTATTTATTTTAGCGCAGACATGCAATAGCGCTAGATTAAATCGTACGCTAAATGGTTTTCATCGACATTAAATTATTGACTTGGTGGTATCGTTGCGCTAAAATAAGTTTGTGCCAAAAGGTTTTCATTGCTGATTGAGCTAAAATATGTTTGTGCCAAATATTCTCATTTTACAGTAATGTGATTTTCCTGTTTTAGGTTGGCTCTGGAAAGTTGGTTTACACATTTGGTTCTACCTCTGTTGTGCTCAGTGATGGCAGCGTACATAATGGAGAATGGCACAATACGACTGTATCAATCACTGGTGAGACAAATGCTTTCATCTTAAGATGCTGCAAATAAGATTTATTTCGTCAGATAGAAGTGTAATTTGTCAGATATTAATGTTTGGAATAAATTATTGTTTACCCATGAGGTGTGTTCAGTCTAAGTTGGTATCTAAGTGTTGTTAAAATAATGGTGTCATTTACAGGAGACCAAGTCACCTTGACGATGGATGACAAGGTGCAGCAGCAGACCATGACTGGGGCGGTGAAGTTCTCGGATGTTAGGATCACTAAAATGGTTTTAGGCTCCAGTGAAACCCCCATCACTGTGGACAACAGCAAAGTTCAAGGTCAGAACTGTGGAAATGTTTAGAAATTAAAAAAAAAGATTGTATGAAATAATCTCATACAATCTGTTTGATTTCCTCAGAAGAAAAGAATGATTATTTAATGAAGTCTGGTTTTGTTTTTCAGCTTTCTCGGGCTGTATCTCCATGTTTCAAATGAATGGATTATCTGTTCCACTGAATGGGTCGACAGACCGTTTCATAATTTCACCAACAGAAAGTGTTGAATCCGGATGTTCTGCGTTGTGTGCAGGAAATCCGTGTGGAGGAGGGGCTTGTTCCGTCACCATGGAAACTCGTGTGTGTGCAGCCGTTCAGGAACAGCCGGAGAGCCTCAGCATTGGCATCATTGTTGTGATCGCTTTCTTTGGAGTCCTTTTAATTGTGATCGCGGTTGTGTTTGTGTTATTCCGTATGCGCCGTCAAAGGAAAGATACCAAAAATCAAACCACACCCAGAGAAAATGGCCATGCGAACAAAGGATTTAACAATAGCCCACCTAGTTACCAGGATTCTGGATACGGAGAACAAGACTATAACCGACAAAATAACCTTAACGTAAACTACACTCCGAATGGACTTCACAGGCCCGATCTTATAAACTCAGATCCAACTCATCGAAAACCATACGAGATAGATGATGGCACTGTAATCATTGATAACGGAGATGTGAACATGAACCAGCTAAATGATATGCCAGAGCACTACGATCTTGATAACGCTAGCAGTATAGCACCGTCAGACATCGATGTTCACACGCATTACAGAGGCTACCGAACCGGCTACTATCCGGATCGATCTCGAGAGCGTCCAAATAAACGCCACAGGGAAAGTCCAGCCGGTGGTTACAAGTCCCGCGAAAGTCCGGGACCCGGTGCACTCAAACTACAGACATCAGGGCGACTACGTAGTAGTCCGGCCAATAACTTAGAAGTACCACAGATTCCTAGTCACTCCGCTAGGAGTAGTCCTGCTAACGTAGCAATCCGCAATAGTCCCATCAATCAACTTTCACGTCAAAGCCCGCATGTTCGGGCCAGTCCATTGACTCATTCTAATGTGGTAGGAACGCCCGTGTCAAACATTCATCATAATAGAACAGAATCCGAACAAAGTCTTGCCAGTCATCATAGTAAAAGTTCCACCAGTTCATCAGTTCCTAGAGCTGTGATGCCAAACGGACATGTCAAGTCCAACCGGCACAAATATTACGATCCCCATTCTCGTCAGGTCAAAGGCCTCACGGTGGAGGAGATCGATAAACTGAATGCCCGTCCGCGCCGGCCCAGCCCTGTCAGTATGTTGGAAGCCGTGTCGTCGTCAGAGGAGGGTCGTCATATCGCCAATATACGAATGAGCACGATAAACAGTGATGTGGTGCTGGTACCTCCCGAGTCGAGCTCAGAGGATAGTGCTAATGACTCGTTCACATGCTCAGAGTTTGAGTATGAAAATGAGAAAACTAAAAATGAATTTGACTCAAATGCAATGATATTTTCGAAAGTGTCAGAGGTAGAAAATGAACATGAGGACTCTGGTCACCCAAACAGGACATCCCAGTCAGATGGCCTGGATTCAAACGGAGGATCTTTTGCCAGCACTGTGGGGTCTTCCGAGGAGGGGCCTCAAACTGACCAGAAACTACTCAATGGTCATTTCGCCTGGGATTACCTCATGAACTGGGGTCCCAGCTATGAAAAACTTGTTGGTGTGTTCAAAGATATTGCATCATTGCCTGATGGAGAGACGAGTGAGAGTCAGGAAGTTCAAGTAGCAGCAGATTGTGAAGAATATGTGTGATTGTGTGTGTGTCAGTATGTGTGTGTGTCAGTATGTGTGAAAATTTTACCTCCTAATGCAACATTCCCCTATATTTATTGCAGCAATTATTAAATATGCAATTGTACAGTTTTATGAACATTTTATATATGAATTTGTAAATATGCTGCATGACTGAATCAAAGGTGTACAAAGTGTTTTTATTATTATTCATATTTAAGTTTATATATTTTTTGTATGGTGCAACTTTTTTGTTTTAGAAATGTGTCTGTGTGTGAAATATCTGTATAGAACTTCATGACATAAGGATAATCCACAAAATTTGTCTCAAGTGTATCAGTAATCTTTTAAGTCCCAAATAAAATAAAATGCAATATCACTATTGTTCGCCAAAGTCCATACCCCAAACATTCCCAAGAGTTTCTGAGGTGGAATACAACATATTTGTATATTTTTGTAAGTATTACATGTCAACCAAGTTGATACCATGGACTGATAATTATGCATTTATTTTTTTCTAATTAACATTTTCTACTTAACTTTTGTCCAGTCCTGTAGAAGATGAGTGATTGTGTCTAACTATATTGCTTTGATGGCAGTTGAGGTGAAAACCTCATTTACATAAGCATTTATTTTTATACTTTGTGATGTTACATTTTTAAAGCAGGTTTATCTGAGAAATTTTTAATTGTCCAAAGAGAACATTTATAAAGCTTTCTTTTGATATGGAAAAAAATATATAAAAGCATGGTATGCCAAATAATTTTGGAATTGTCATAAAAATGTGCATTGTCTTCTATAACTCAGTCATTGTAATATCTCACAGATTACCAATACTAGATGCAAATCATGTCAATATTAATAGATCTATTTTAACTGTGAAATAAGTTTCACCTTTTATACTCATAATAAATATATGCTAATGGCAGTACTTTGTGTTGTGTTCATTGCAAGAGAGACAACTCTTGTCCTAGCTCCTGATTTTGTAAGCCCAGTCAGCTCTGCGTGTGTAGTTAGGTTGGTGTTACAATCGACATGGGAATTCTCTGTGTAGTTCCGTTAATTCATAGACTACATGGGTATAGTAGTTAACAACGGATATCTATTATTAATTTACCTTGCAGTATACATATAGTTTCTCTTAGATGTGCAGTTGTAAAGGAGGTTTTTGAAAATTGGTCACTTTTTGCCAAGGCCCAGGGGTGCAAGAGTCTTGAAATTTACAATTTATGTGTCTCTTGCCCCAAAGATGCTTCATACCAAATATGAAAAGTATTGGGTTTTTATTGTTAATGGATGACAGATGTCGCACGACGACGGACGAAGAACAACTCACTGCAATACTATCGGTAGTTTGCAAAACTATCAATAGTTTTTATAAAAAGCTCACCCATAGCCATTGTAGATTGTCACCTAACACAACTGAGTTCATTAAATTCATTGTTTTCAGTGACGGACGTACACTTTTAATGGACCTCTTTCAAAGATGTACTAGCATGTTTACACAGTTTGAGCTCTTATGTGATAAATGGTATATCTCTTGTCTTCATTTTTGGGCCAACTTCCTTCTTGAGATGCATTTATTTTACATGATATTTTTCCTGGCAACAATAAAACATCACTGATGCATGATATAAAAAGTATTTGAATGAGTAATTACTAGACTATAGGTACTGGTATAGAAGGAGAAAATATTACAATGATAGGGATAAATGGTATTAAAGTTCTGGTTTATTTCTCTTAGTGTCAAAATTGAGCAAGAATGTAAAATATTCTGAAATCGATCAATGGCATGCTTGTGCTTCCATTGAGTAATGCAGGAAGAATGTGATTATAGTCCTTAGAATAAAATCCACCAAGGTGAGAATGGTTCCACTTGATTGCATTTATAATCTCTTAATGCTTTTTATATATAGAGTGGATATGCACTTAAAATAAATTATTAAAGGAAAAGATGCACATAAAATTCATATCAGAATAGGTGCTTAAATGAGGAAAATGCTGTTCTGCCAACTTTGAAGATTAAACATTGAAGGTAATGAATAGTAGATTTTAAAAATTAACAAGGCAACACAAGCATAGCAGGCAATAGTCACCTTGACCTTTGACCCTGAAAATCATTAGGGTTCATCTCTTCATGGGCAACATTTGTGGGAAGGTTTGATGATTCTCTGATGAATGCCCTAGCTTCCATCTAGTTTACAATGTTCTGGACACACATACATGTACTCTGAAGCGATGCTATATCCCCTCTGCAACTATTTGCAAGGGGACAATAAAAGAAACTTGGTACAACAATGTGACTTTTTCCAAAAACTTGCTCTCCTCTATAGGTCTTTTCTTTTGTTAATATCCTGAATTGATCCCCTTTACACGGTTACTAGAAAAATCTGTTATGTCATTGTAAGAAATCAAATGCTTTTTTTTTTTTTGTTTATCAGAGAAATCAACATTAAACTTGCCTATCGTATCCAGCAGCTCAGTACATTGTATACACTTGATAAAAGAATTCAGTGTATTTGTTGGTCTATTAAAGACAAATATATAGACATCAGAGATAGAAAGTTCAATACATTTAATTAAAGGTCAATAACGGACAATCTCATACAATGAATAAATCTGATATGATGGGGAATTTTAGGTACTCATTGGTCTAGCTATCAAAGTCAGATATACTGTGGAATCATTTTAATTCGTGGGGGCCAATGTTCGTGGGTAACCAAATTTTTGCTGGTTCGTTGGGACGTAATTTCGTGGGTAATTGATAAATAATGCAAACTGCATAATATTTATAAAGATTAAAAGGAAAATAAAATATGTTCGTCCAGGGAACGTAAATTCGTGGGTAAGGGTGACCCATGATTATTGGTTCCCCACGAACAATGATGATTCCACAGTAAAGATAGTTCAATGTGTCCATTGGTAGATAAAATAAATTAAATGTATTCAATGTATTTATTGGTGAATCATAGACAATTGTGAATTTTACACTTGAAAGTATCCTTTGCATCCCAAAGTATGCAAAACAGTATCATTTCAATATTTGTACAAAGACAAGAAGATTGATATCAGTATAGAGCTGTCCTTTTCTTGCATCAAATTGCATCTATACATGAAGCGATGCAAAACCTTCCCTCACCATGCTCAAGAAAAAAAAAATGAGATGTCAAGATTATTCAATGCGGGCAAGCTTAAAACACCAATGTCTGTATGCAATGATGGCATCATTAACATTGTATAGAGGTTCACATTTGTCCCTAGTTATTCTCATTTCTTTTCTTATCCATTTTAAGGATAGGCAGAACATTGATCATGAGACTGAAATGTTTTATGTCAAAAACTCAATGTCATAATAGAGGTGAGAAGCTCGTAAGTTGTCAGAACTTGTGTTCAAACCTTTTGTATATGTTCGTATATATACAATAAAATTTGTTCAAACCATAATAGTGGTTAGCATTGCTTTAATACCTATGACATTATATCCCATTAAAATATACAACATTTTGTAGTAGGCTGTGACATTATAGTTTTCGGGTAGAGCTCTGAAACCAGAGCAAATGAGAAAATCACAAATGCATATTATGGTTTGGCTTTTTTTTTAAAACCATTTTTTTTTTGTTTAGAATTTCTTTAAAGGGGCATGGACATGCTTTGAATTAAAAATGTTCAAATTTTAGATTGCAATTATTAAATGTTTACAATGCTTGACTATTAAAGGTATTTCTAATGGTCAGGAAAAATTTGTCGTCATCTGTTGACTTCCAAGTGAGATACAGCACTTACAATTCTTTGTTAATGTAAACAAGGCCCGACCCATGATTTTACTTAAATATATTGATATGCTACTAAACGTTCCATTTAAGCAGATTTTTTCAAATTAGAAGTTCATTCTAAACACAATTAAACAGTGTCTAGTGTTTCTCACATCTCATATTGTTTTAAAACATGATATTTTCTACGAAGCAATCTTTTTGTAAACACAGCGCATAGAAACTATATGTAATTTTGCGCTTTATAATGAAGAATAATAATAATAATAACAAGGCTCAAACAGAAAACAAGGCTCAAGCCTTGTTTACATAGCGAAGATTTTTTTTACTAGCTGGCTGCTATCTGTACTTGTAACTCAACAACTGACTTTCAAATTTTTGCTGACCACTAAAAATAACTTGATTAAGCATTTTTTTTTTTTTATAAAAACATCAAAATTGGCAATCCAAAATTTTGACAGTTCAAAACGTGTCCATGTCCCTTTAAGTTCAATGAAATATTTAGAGCAAAATATGATCTGTATGGTTCACTGGAATTCTTCATATTGATATGCATTGAATGTACCATTTACATATATAGGATAAATACAGGCAGGTGTAGAAAAAATATTGAGGTCCACTTTTATTCACTGCAGTGTTTATGTTCGTGGTTCTGGCCAACAATAACAAAAATAAATTTTACATTGAAAATAAGATACACATATATACATACACAGTACTATTCCCTCACAAAGTAAAAATGTCTTTGATGTTTTGGTCACAAAAGGCTGTACAGAGAGACAGATAACTGATATGACCAACCCTAGAATGCGCTAAAATACATTGTACATGTGCATATATATGGCAGGAGATAAATTAGATACACACTTCATATCACAGTAATTAATTCTAGTACTTTACATTCCTAAAGATAAGCGAGGACTTTATCATCATGTAATTTACAGAGAAGCCACTCGCAAAATAAAATTTCTCGGTATTACTATCATACTGTTGGAATACAAATGTACATGTGAAATACATGTAAAATATCTTGATCAACAGTCCTCTCGTATGAATTAAAGTTCTCACAATTTAATGTCTATGAGCCATTCCGCAATATTAACTTAAAATCTCACGTAAAATAAGGAATCTTCAGTATAACAGTGTTTTTTTTTATAAATGCATACATTTAATGGAATGCGGCACAGTCACAAATGCCAGTATGTACGCAGTCGACACAGATCAGGGATAATTCTGCTGCTGGTTGTTTAGGGATGAGTACTGGTAACTTTGGGTTGTCGATTTGCTGGAGTCTTTCCACTCGGTATGAATATCTTTCACTAGTTCCTTGCCAGTTTCTTTAGCAGCTCGCTTTGCGATTGCTTTCACTCCTAGGTTATCCACATTGTAAGCTGTCATGGCAACATTTCCTACTGCGTACAAAGCGTTCTCCGATAATTTAGCGGCCTCACTTCCATACCTGATAATACAATACACTGCATTCAGATTTCATAAGCAGTATGAATTACATCAATACCAAGCAAATGAATACAGAATAAGGATTCTGTGAGCTACTGTTCACGGAAGATACTACTGCTCTAAGGTAAATAAAGCTGCTGCCTAGAGAATTTCTTTATCCTTTGGTAAGGTTGATATCAAGTGGCTGTGATACGCAGTTGCGGAAAAATGTGCTATGAAAATATCTATTTCACATATGGACTCAAAAATTTCACATCAATACTCAAAAATATTGACAGAGTCAGTTAACAGGAAGTTAACATGCAAAAGGTCTGAATTCAGCAAGTACAGTATGGGATCCTTACATGAAGTAATATACTAAATATCGAGTGGCTGTAATATGCAGTTTCATAGAAAAGTGTGACAAAAATATTTATTTTTCATGAAGACTCCAAAGTATTAACTAAGTCAGTTTAAAACAAGAAGTTGACGAGAAAAAGGTCTGAATTCAGAATATTAAAGCACAGTATGGGACCCCTAGATGAAACAAAAATATTTGTTTTGGATGGACAGACTGAGAGATGGAAACCATATTGCTACTTTGATGTCCAGTGTGCTTATCCTTTTACCTTTTGACCCTAAATTCAATAGGGAACATCTTTGTCCCATGTGGGTAGTCCATATGATAAGTGGAAAGGATAACACTTTTGACAGACGCACAACCTGATTCCAGTGTACCCCCATTCCACAACTTTGTTGGGGGGGGGGGGGGGGGGGGGGTATAAATAAAACTTTTCACATATAAGTGTGTTTAACTGTATCTATAATTTACTATAAATCTAAACAGGGAAGAAATCTAATTTTTTCAGTGTATCATGAGCAAACAGAATCCAACTACATACTTGTATAAAACACAACAGAGAAACACGAGTAGTCAGTGAGATACCCTGACAGTACTCTACTTCTGGACCTCTGTGAGCTTACTTGTGATTGACCACTGTGACGGTCTCGTTAGCCAGATTTCTGGCCAGGGCTTTAGCTGCCGACTCCAGTGACATGTATACTGTCCCAAAACCTGAAAAAATTAGAAAATTCAACCATTTGAATATTAACAAAAGCCATGCATGCAAAATTTCCAATAAACTTAATGTCATAAAGTACACTGTAAATGTTCAATGGTTATAAGTCTCAACAACAAAAAAAAAAAAGAATCTTACAACAGTAGTCATGACAGATTAAGAATAATTCCAAACTTATTGGAAATGTGGGAGAAAATTCTGTTACAAGAATGTATGGAAAATAAATACTGTAAAGGGGTTTAATTTTGCGGGGCTAAAATTTTGCAATTTTTATCTTTTAGCTTTTCACGATGGTTTAAATTTCGCGGATAGTAAATACTCTAAACTAGAATTATATACCTAAATACATTGAACATCAATTCGCAATGGTTTTATTTTCGCGATAGTTGACTTAATCGCGAATATAGCAAAAATAAAACCCACACGAATATTTCCCCCTTTACAGTATAAAAATTTGCCCTTCAGCCTTGGTTTTCATTTTCCAACAAAATTATTTGCCTTTAGGGTCTGAAATACGGTAATTATTTCTAATATGCTATATATGATGTTAATCACCTCAGTGTGTACTTTTCCCTCCACTTGAATATGTTTAGTATTACACTAGTCTGCATATTAGTGTAGGACTACTATGAATAAAATACAATATGACTGTGGTACATTGACAGTTTATGTACTTACACAATGTCTACAGAGTGTATATTCTCACTTCTTAACACTGAAAATGAAAATATTCATACACGTATCTGCTGCCAACAAATTTTTGCACTAACCTTTCAAGCCTGAAGCTGCCACTTCTACAGCGCCATCTATGACTTTTTCCACTTTGGGATTACTGCCTGAGGAGGATGCCTTACTTTTAACAGATTCCGGGAGGAGCTTTTGTCCTTGTTTACGGAGATGTGGGGCCACTTCTTTGGCTACTGCCACTGTGGCTTGTCCCAGTTTTTTCACTGTAAAAACATACACATACATGATATGCCTCTCTGGAGCTACATGCATATGGTGCATGTATGCATTATGTTTGCATACTCAAAGTCACAAGTTCGGATTTCATTTACAACTACATTGGAATAAAATAACTGTAATATGCTCAACATTCTCAATCAGTAGATCAAGTTTAATGAACCTAGGTATTATAGTGCTCAAAATATGATCCAAATACTATACTGTATATCCATAAAAGTTATAAGTGAAGCCACAGTGACCTCATCTTCCCTAGCCAAGGGTGATGATACACAGTATCGTCGTCACCCTTGGCTAGCAAAGAATCAGTGGCTTGTGTTTGGGTCAACCCCCCCCCCCCTGATGCATCAGCTGAGCAAGTTTAACAACCCTAGGCTTCACAGACGACAAGATCTGTACATGATTTATGTACAGCCATACAATTCCAGAAGGAGACTGTTTTTGGGTCATGAATTTTGTGGAGTGGTTTTAGAAGAGTAGTGGATGGGAGGTGGGTTGGGAACAACCCCCCCCCCCCTCCCCCATATAATATGTAGGCAAAGTCCATGTTTTGATAAAGGAAATTCCAAAATCATTCCGTAGGGATCAAAATTTAAAACAGGAGGTGCAAAATGGTATCATATATCAAAGAATCCCTAAAAGTTGTACTGAATTTTGATTATGAGGAGTAGCAGATGGGAGATGGGAATGGACAGACAAACGGACCACCTTAAACCTCATCCCCCCTCCCCCCCTCTTTCGCTAGCAGGGGGTATAAAATATCATGCAGTTTGTGTAATAAAGTTATCAATTTTAAAATTCTGTAAACCAAACAATACATTTTCAATTGTTCAAAACTAAACAAAACTCCTAATATTACTGGATTACTACATTATCTTTCTTTCAAATACAAGGTTGAGAAGTTTGTCGCAATTAAATCTTGTGAAATTTTCAAATTTGACAAACTTTGGGCAAATTGGATAAATATTTTTGACTGACATCATTTAGAATAATTTAACCATGTGTACTAAGACGGATGTATCACAACGAAAATTCTGCAGTATGAAAGAGGATGAGAGAGTGTGAAACAGGGAGAGATACTGTGCGAGTGTGGAGAATAGAAAAAAATATTATTATGTATGTTTTGCTATATCTATTGGTGAATATGAGAAAAAGAATAAATAATAAAAAAACTACCAAACATGTTTTTACAGCAGCCCTTACCCACATACGAGCTGACAGACACTGCAACATGAGCCCCTTTCCGGGCGTACTCTGCCCCTTTCTGTAGTTTGGGGTCCACTGGTTTGGGTTCTTCTGGGGTTAGACGTTCCTTTAATTTGGTAGACCCTAACCTAATGTAGTGGCCAGCCTTCTCCGATCCTTTCTCCAGCCCCCAAGAAATCCACCCTGATGCTGAAATTAGAAGTCAATTTCTACTGATGTTTCTAATGACTTACATTTACATTCACAATGCATAAATTTCAAGTATAATGTGAGCAAGAATCCACTGGTCTTTAGCTATCTAACACGCTTTATTCGTGCCAATTGTAGACACCACATCAGTAATTTCCCCTGACCTACCTACTGAGATACCCTTGGCAATCTTGGTGGCAGTGCCTCCTTCAGTTCTCTCCCTTGCTTCTGTTTCAGAACTAGTTACATCCCCTATATACAGTTAACAATGTATAATAAGAATGCTTTGATATTCAAAACATAATATGTATTACAGCAGATATATCATATGTTACAATCAGGGAAACGGTCACATCTTTAATATGAATTTTCAAAACATGTTTCTTGAGAGTACAGCAAATGTTGTGATGGCAATTCACACAGAATTAAAGTCTTATATAATAAATACCTAAGTATTTCTTTGAGATAATGCCATCACAAACTTAAAATGGTTACTTTCATTTTATTGTAATTACTAATGACTGTCAAAACCAGGAAGGAATGATCGCCTGGGTGGTTCTTTAAGTAGATATACTAAAATGTCTACATATTTCTATCCCAAGTATTTTTCACCTTCGAATTTTATAATAAACTTGTATTCAAATTTCCATGAGCACTTTGTTTTAGTTTTGAGAGGATCTAATGTAATTACATAAAAATAAAGTTCTTGCAAATTAAACATGATTTACGGTATGTTATTGTTTTGGATTGATTATGTCAGCTGGGTCACATCATTTTCATGATACACAATGACAATGATACATGTGATTATTGCTACAGCAACTTGGTCAGAAGAATCCGGTCACATCGAGTTGATAGGTGCATATCATGAAATCTAACAAGACATGAAGCAACAAGTTTGATCTGATCTGCACCTGTCAACAAGACGTGATCCAACTCTTTGGATCAAGTTACTATACTACTGATAAATGCATTACATAACCCATTATGAAACTTTACATCCACGTTTATAAGATACGGTAATATGTATATCAAAAACACAAACATACAGTGAAATTATTTTCTGTGTCTGACACGGTTGATGTTTTCCACAAAAAGCGTTGCATTGATGCATTGTGATGTCATCAGTTTCAGAGTAGTGATACAAACTCAGAAAACCACCGTGTGGTGATCAAAACAGTTGTATCACACTTTGTCAATTATGGTATATAATAAAAATTGTGACTATATCTGAATTTTTTCCCCAGTTAGTCAAACCTTTTGCAGAGACATGAGAATCTTCTTGCTCTATCTCCATGGGTGGGGCTGAAGGTTCTTGCTCCAGGGGTGGAGCAGTGGGTGTGGCCTGGTCCAGTAATGCTGTCATTGATGCCAGAGTCTGCTCAAATTGATGTCTCTGCCTCGGTGTTGCATCAGGGGGTAGCAGAAGACCAACAGAACATCCTAATACAGATTTTTAAGAAAAATCAAAATTATGCTTAAATTGTACACTGGGTAATAATATCTAACAAAATTTTCTCAAAAAAATATTTCAGAAACATATGTCCAGTTTGACCCTTGACCTTGTGATCTCCAAATTGATTAGCTGCAAAATTGTAGCTCTCTGGAAAAAATAATGTTAATTTTTTCCGGAAAGCTACAATTTTGCAGCTACAAATCGATAGGTGTTATACATTCCTTAGGAAAAACCAGTGTACCAAGTCTGATGTCTGTTATGCAAGTGCTCTCAAGTATAATACCTTACTATGCCCAATCTGACCCTTGACCTCCTGACCTGAAATTCAAGGGGATCTTGGGACTACCACTGTACCAAGTTTGGTAACTATGACACAAATGGGCATTTAGATATTAAACAAACAAGAGAATGTCTACCGATCAAAAAACTTACCAAACAATCTGACAAGTGCAAAACAATATGTCCGTTTTTTTCAATGGAGGAGGACATGATAAAGTGCAATCTTATGCTATTTGCCTCAGCTGTGACACTGTCATTTGTACAGTGTACACTACATTAAAATTTACAGTAATGTATATAATTCTTTATAAGCTACCAGGTTTGATGGTGCTAGGCCTCACAGCGTGCAGGATATGATCCAGTCACGATTTAGCTATATGTATAGCTATAAAATTTCAAAATAAGGTTATATTAACCTACTTTTGAGTCTCAAATTGATACACTTTCCCCACCCCAAAATGCATCAACTAAAAGTTTGATTGTCCTCACAGTGCTCAAGATATGATCTGGACACAATTTGAATATGCAAAGCCATAAAATTCCAAATACAGTGACCTCTTTTGAGGTCATGACACAACTTTTAACTGCTATGTATCAGGTAACCAGGTTTGACAGTTCTACTAGGCAACTAGGCCTCTGTGTGAAAGACATGGCCTGGGCTGTGTTCAAGATCATAGTGGCTACTTCATGCCAGGTAGCACTATGATCTTGAACGATGTGCTAAGCTAGTTCTACATAAGGATAACAAGCAGTGATTCGTATCATTGAATGCAAGTGACAACCCAGGACAAAAAAAACCTGACAGACAGATAGATGAACTGACAGGAAAACCCCTGATATAATACAGCCCNATACGGTGCATTCATAATACCCTATCTTGAATGCAAGCGGCAACCCAGGACACAAAAAAACCTGTCATGACAGACAGATAGATGAAATGACAGGAAAACCCCTGATATAATACAGCCCGCCTTTTTACAGGGATATAAAAAAAGTTGTTTCACATCTTTGTGCTTTTATTTTGGTGCAATTTCATTTCATTTAAAATTATGTAGCACTAACCTTCACTGACAGCTGTTACATCTGGGAAGATGTATGAACCATTTGTAGCATGCAGAGCAGGGGACATCCCAGGCACTAAGGGATATATCCAGTTATCGACCTTCAGAAAGGCCGGGGGTCTGTTCTGGTCATCTGCTGGAGGTGGATCGGTAAACTTGAACATCTTCAGGGAGGATGGATAAGACGGGGCACTGACGAATCCCTCCGGGGTAATGTAAAAGATCTGGACTCCATCAGGTATACAGAATATTTCTTCCGCATTTGCAGAGAGGGCATCATCATTTGACTGTTCACTCATTATGGAGTCTCCCAAAGACAGAAATGCTTCATCTGAGATTGACCCTGGTGAGGATATTGATTCCTCGTAAGATGGAGGAGCCCGGGTTTCAATAGACTGGGGCGATTCACTTCTCGTTTGTGTCATTGACTGAATCCTGTACTCTATCTGTAGTTTTGTTTTTGTCATTTTCTGTTGCATCATTTTCAAATCATTTTTCTCATCTACTGAAGAATTTAAACTTTCCACATTTATATTCAAACCAGTTTCAATCTTTTCTAGTCCCTTTTGGTAGTTGGATAATGCCTCTTGTATGTTTGATTCCTCGTCCAAAGCTAACCCTTTGTTGATATATCTGTAGGCAGAGTCATGTAGCTTTTGAAATGTTTTTACGTCAGTAACATTGCCTGTGCTATGGGTTACGGGAGGTGGTCTGGGGGGACGTTGTCGTGCTCCCCTTGGCTCTCTCACCATCTGACACTCTGCCATGCTGATTTAATCACTTCACTGGAGTCACTTTAGAAAAATAAAGGAATTAATACAATGTATTGCTGTCTCTTTCATGCAGTGCTTATATTTAATATAATATTTAATATGTAGGACTAAGGGCTGTATATTTTTTTAGTACTGAGTAAGTGTGTATTATTACGAAGCGAAGCTCGGATGGGCCGAAGGCCCGTCCGCGAAGCAAGGCTCTAAAGGTAACACGTATGTAAAGAAAAAACTCAAAATCAGCAAAAAGAAAACAATCATCTCGACATACGTTCAGGAAATTTTCGTGAGCCATAATTGGTGCCGCCATTTTATTAATTAATTGCTTCAACAAATATTCAAGTAAACCTAAACTGTTACAAATATGTAACTCTGACTGTAATAATTTGTTATTCAAACACTTTTTCTTCAAATCAGTAGCATAAATTCTTTTGTTGCAGCTTTTACCTGATAATTGATAAAAAACTAGATACATGTATAAGTACGCACGACTTAATAGATGAACGAGTTCACGAGTTCCAATGGCCTAAATAAAAAGTAGATGCGCTCACCTTTATGCAAATTTGATTTCTTGGTTAATTTGTTCATCTATAGAAGTATTTTTGATTGCAAAACGGGATGCATTCTTGTTGTTGTTATAATCGTTGGTTTGAAGAAAACATCGACGTTAGATGTAACATCACAACGCAATGCTTACACCCCAGCTGACGTTATATTTCCCGCGTTACATTGTGACGTCGTATTGTCGACGTTAACAGTTGCATTGTGACGTCGAATTAGCTGCAATATTTTGTTTTCTTTAGCGCATAGGAAAAAATACATTTTTAGGTAATAAATATTTCTATTTCTAACTTATCGTACTTAAATAAATTATGATTATGCAAAAACCATTTCTTGCTTCGCTCGGTCCAACGGTCACACCGTTTATATATTATTTAATTTTTTTTAATTTAAGCTCTGTCATTGAAAAAAACGTCAGACTCCTGTGAAAGATCACAGGAATCTGAAGTTATTTCAATAGTAGGGTGTGTATTATTTTTCTTATTTGAGCTCAATCACAGGGGCTCGTCACGAATTGACCCTCTCTATTCTATTAAATATAGAATAGACGGTGTCAAATTTTAATAAGACAAAAAGTTTGTGACGAGCCCCTGTGGCTCAATTGAAATAACTTCAGATTCCTGTGGAAAGACCGACACTCGTTTCTACAGAAATTAATTTGTACAAGTACAGGAATACTTAATTTCGACAATTTCCTTCCATGAGTATAAGTTCATACCTCTTAAAAGCTCTTGTTCTGTGTGTTGTCAATAATCGTCAACAGTGTCATGATCATCTGAGCAATTTCTATTTTCACTATCGATGACTATTACTGTAATTAAGTCGTACATGGGAACGATTTATTTAAATCATTAAAATTGTATAACATCATCATTTTTATTTGACTATTTCCACGTTTATTCACCATCATTTATTGATTATCAAACAACAAATTCCTGGAATAAAAACAAATAACACATGGCACGAATAGCAAAGAATTAGTTAACAGAGTAATTCAATGTAGATATTGGTCATATGATGTAAACATGACGGCCGGATTCTCAAATCTCAAATCCTTTATCCTGTGATTTCATCAAATTGATCAATATGAAGTAAAGGTTTGGACGGTGGCAGAGCCATGGATTTCTGTCATCAATGGCGGCATTGGATAAGACCGTTTGTTATATGTTTATACTTTGTTTTAGCAATAATTGCGCTGCCATTATGTGTGGTAGAACTGAATAGGAAAGGGGCACCACGCCACGTCCAGGCATGGTTTGCTGGTGGGATTTTTGTGATGATGGCCATTCCCATATCATTATGGGGGATACTTCAACACTTGGTCAACTATACCCAGCCAAACCTTCAGCGGCACATTATCAGGTATACCTGTTTGTAAGAAAGTTGTCTTCGTGGTATCCCTGGTATTCTCTTCAGAGAAGTGGGAATGCATACAGCTTAAATCCACCTGTCTTTGCAGACCTCTATATTTTGATTCTGGAAAAATGATAAATGCCAGAAGCAGTGAAGATTTACGCTTTGACTGAAAACATGTTTGATTTTAAATGAAAACGGCTTTCCAGGAAGCAAAATGTGTACTTCTTAATTTTTCCAAATTTTCCGATGCAAGATTATAGATTATTTTTTACTGCTAGGGGCAGCCTAGGGGTTTTCTACAAGGTGAACAATAGTCAATGTACTGAATGTGTTTGATTGATTGCAATAATGGCCAGGCTGGGATGAACTGGGTAAAGGGTTGACTTCCAACAGATTTAATCGATCATATTTCCACAAATAATCTTAAAAATTGCCATTGGCTGCAATGTTTTGATGTATTCTCATGTTTGTACATGTATTTACATTACAAAAGGGGATTACATAGAGTAATGATATCAGTTATTCTTTGAAAAAGGCATATAAATAATTTACTGTCATAAAATCAGCAAATACCAATCAATCAAGACATTTTGACATATATTGGAAATTGTAAAATAGCATACATTCATAATACTGATATATTCTACAAAATATTATACTGACACTATTAAATGCACATCTGGAATATGATTTAACAAATATTTATCTTTAAATGATTTATTTATAAATTCAATCATTATTCTACTTGAGCATTAATTTTATTTTTATTATATATTGTGTAACATGATTGTATGCCAACATGTTTGGTGAATCAATCAATAAATTGAAATTATGAGTAAGGGGTGCACCAAAAGTAATAGAAATCTTTTGTAAATGATATCACTTTATTAATACAGTCACATTGGAATCAAAATCATGGTAAAATTGTAAAAATGACATCAAAATCCTGTCTAGAATTTGATATAAATTGCTGTCAAGTTTTTGGTGTTTTTTTTGTTTTTTTTTTTAAGGGGGGGGGGGGTCCCAATTAATGCACCATGTTTTAGTCAAATGTTGACGTTTTAATTCAGCTGAGAGATCTGTAAAATTCAGCGAGTAAGATTTTTACAGCTGAGAGATCTGTAAAATTCAGCGAGTAAGATTTTTCTACATAGTGCTTATCCACATAAGTATTTATTTGATTTCCTTTTTCATTTGAATTCATACAAAGACTGATCACCATGGAATGAAGAAGATGTAGATTTATCATCTTCTCAATCAAAAACATCAGGCAAACGTAATTTTATGAGTGGAAAGTAGTCTTTAGGTCATCAGAGTAATTCCCCTTTAACTGTGGTACACAATCCATGTGGCTCAACCTATTTTCATTCTATGAAAAGCCTGAGCAACACTTTTTCTTGATATATGCATGTCCCATTTTGTTTTTTGCTCAGTGGGGGAGCTATGTTAATTTAAATCCATCTAGGTAATATAAAGTTTTCCTTTGATGAAATTTTTTTGAACTACTTCTGTATTCAGATATCTTGTAAAGGATTCAATGCAGAATGGTGATGATTCTGAATGAAACACAGTTTAACTGATTTATTTTTGTTTGTAGGATATTATGGATGGTTCCGATATATGCCATCAATGCAGTAAGTATAAGTTTTAAAATCAATATTGTCACCAACCAAAAAAAGAGAATATATACTTTTTGTCATGAATATTCCTGATAGATCAAAAGCAATGGAAATGAAGATTGTATTCCACATTCATGACATTAACTTGGTATCAATACATTAGAGTTAATAAGTATGTGCTTCACTAATGATCAGATGAAAACATTTGATAATAAAAAGTGAATGCTGATAAATTTTCATGGTGGTTTGATGTAAATATTTCCTGAATATATACTTTTTTCTATGTTTATAGTAGTTTGCCTCACAGTTTCCTGTATTAATGTTTGTTTTCTTTGTTTTTAGTGGTTTGCCTTAGTTTCCTGTATATATATGTTTGGTTTTTCTTTTAGTTTTTTTTTTGGTTTTTAGTGGTTTGCCTTAAGATTTCCTGTGTACATGGTTGTTTTCTTTGTTTTTAGTGGTTCGCTTTGCAATTTTCTGTATATTTGTTTGTTTTCTTTGTTTTTAGTGGTTTGTTTTACGATTTTCTGTATTTATGTTTGTAGTGGTTCGCCTTACGATTTCCTGTATATATGTTTGTTTTCTTTGTTTGTAGTGGTTCGCCTTGCGGTTTCCTGTGTATATGTGTGGGTTTTTTTGGTTTTTTTTTAGTGGTTTGCCTTATGATTTCATGTATACATGTTTGTTTTCTTTGTTTTTAGTGGTTCGCCTTGCGGTTTCCAGAAGCAGCCATTTATCTGGACACAGCCAGAGAATGTTATGAAGCGTATGTCATATACAACTTCATGGCATACCTGTTAAATTACCTCTGGATAGAAAATCCCAACCTGGAAATCACTCTACGAGAGAAGGATCAAGTGAATCATATCTGCCCTTTTTGCTGTTTTCCACCCTGGAAAATGAAGTAGTAAGTATTATGCTCCTCTATTTGCATCAGACTATATTCAGAGTCACCTTGTACTAGTGAGCAGAGTTTCTGTGTTTTAAATTTTATGGATACATTTTAGCATTAGATCTATACGATATGTATTTCTGTTGTATCTGATTTACCTGCCTTTTGTGAAATCCATGTTTCAGGTTTAAAGTNTATACGATATGTATTTCTGTTGTATCTGATTTACCTGCCTTTTGTGAAATCCATGTTTCAGGTTGAATACCTTATACTTTGTACATCATTACATGTATATTCTTGCAGATTATTCCTTTATATTTTGAACTGTTATTTAAGGTTTTGATATAGTGTCTATATTTATAAATAATGTGAAAGTATTTTGTTAGGAGTGGATGTTTCCGTATCTAGCTGGACTACTATGTAACAAGTACTAAGCTATTATGCAAGAGATTTTATGTTGATATGATCACAAGATGTACACAAAGATGTAGTTTATATCCAGCACAAGTTAGAATCAGCTGAGATATGCAGAGCAGGAAATTTTTCTAGACTTTATAGCCTTTTGGGCCTCTTGTTTTATACGTAAACAAAAAATAAGATAATAAGTGAATTTTGAACTGATCAAGTTTAACTACTTAGTTAAACATTAAAGACAAATTGATATCTGAGCTTTGCACTTTGTATACATGGATGCAATGCTGAATTACCTAAAGTCAAACCTCATTATCCAGAACTCAATGGGGCTGAGAGAAAACTTAGAGATATCTGAGGGTTTTTTAAAGATAATGAGATTAAAATACGGAAACAAAATGTTTGGACTTCCCATCTCACTTTCACATATCCATGATATTCAAAGATACTGTTCAAGATATCGAAATTTCAGGATATTTGGATCCTTGACAGAGTGGATAGTTAACCAGAAATATTTTTTTTGTAGTTCCTTCATCGAGAGATGTAAACATGGGGCGTTACAGTACACGATTGTCCGACCAATCACCACTTGTATAGCTTTGTAAGTTGTGCTTGATGATCATACAGAAATATTACGTGAGGAACATGTTCTTTTGACACAAAGTTGATAAAAAATAAATATTTTTGAAAAGACAAAAAATGACAATAGCAAATTTGGTANTCTTTTGACACAAAGTTGATAAAAAATAAATTTCAATTTTGAAAAGACAAAAAATGACCATAGCAAATTTGGTCTTTTAATGAGAATTTTAAATAATTGAAAAAAATGTTCGTAGAAAATGGAGTTTAACAAAATCGGTAATGAATCGAGTGGCGATAATTTGAGAGTTACATTGTAACTGTATATTGCACATTTAACTTATAAGGTTTAAGTACAATAATGATTTCTGAAAACCAGTGTCACACAAGGATTAACAAATCTTTCTGAGATTTTCAATTTTAAAAATTTTAATAGTGAGTACAACAAGCTGCCAAGGACCACTTATCAAGGGATATTTAACGAAGGAAATTCACATGTCCTGCTTTGTATTTATAAAGGAAAATTTAGTGGTCCATGTTCAATTGGAAAGCTCCTAGCATCAACTCATTCCCTGTTGTTGTCAATCAAATGAAAACCAGTTTGGCTCTACTGTATGTGACTTTACTGTACAGAATTGAATGTGTACATTCTCTATTTTAGCATCATACCGTGTAGTATACATGTAGATGTAATGATAGGAACTGCCAGATCTAACAGAGAAGAGAGATTTGTTCCCTAATTTGTACAATCCTCTGTGGTCACCCCAAACCATATAAAGCATATCAGATAAACAATACAGATTTCCTTTGCTACAATTCAAGGTTATATAAACTTATAAAGCATCAAAAAACTTCAAAATTCTTATTGACAGAGCAAGGGGGAAACAGTATTTAGTTAATAATGATGATGAACAGTAGGTAATACTGAACTTGGACCAGAAGAAGTTAAGATTGGACTTCAGATACAGTCAGACACCAGTAATATTGAACCCAGACAGAGAAGTTATTTTGATTTCAGATACAGTTTTTCATGTTTATTCTGACTATATTGTATTTGATCTTCAGTATTTCAATGTTTTCCATTATACAGAATCTGCCAGCTGAATGGTGTGTACAATGAAGGAGACTTTGATTTTACATCAGCCTGGTCTTACTTAGTCATTATTAACAACATTTCACAAATTGTAAGTATCATAACTAATTCAAACAAGTCTGGTCTTATTTAGTCATTATTAACAACATTTCACAGATTGTGAGTATCATAATTCATTCAAACAAGCCTGGTCCTATTTAGTCATCATCAACAACATTTCACAAATTGTAAGTATCGTAACTCATTTAAAACAAGACTCAGAACTCTTCGCTCAAACTCAGCACTGAACATTTATTACTGTTACCGTCTTATTTAGTGGTTTTAATTTTATGTTAAGGTTAAAGGTCATTGCACATCTGGCTGTAAACAGAGATGGCCGACCAGATATTGTAGCTGTCTTAGCCAGTACCAAGTTTTTGAATTATTCAATCATTTATTTTCCTAGTCAATATGATACTTTAGCTACTTTTCAAAATGCAATATTTGTCCCTTCCTCCCGACTCGGTGAATATTGTACTAGTATTTCTCAGGTAGCTAATACATGACTTTAATCTCAGAAATGTCGATAATTGTATAATATTAACTAGTACACATTATTTTCAGTGGGCTATGTACTGCCTGGTGTTGTTTTACAAAGCGATGAAGCAGGAGTTAGCTCCCATTAAACCCATACCAAAGTTCCTCTGTGTTAAATTTGTTGTCTTCTTCTCCTTCTGGTAAGTGGTCTACAATTGTACTCTGAATACATGTACAACTTACTAGTCAGTATGTAAGTAGGGGGATATACAGCTCATGTAACTGTGATTTATTTCCACTTCATTTTGTGTACAATATGTTTACACAGTAATGAATTTGTTTAGCTTTTTCATAGATTTGTTAGACTGAGATCAAAACTGAAAATTTATTTTTCATTAGTGGATGAGAGTTCAATTTTATTCACTTTGAAGTTCTGATGTACCAGGTATTTAATATAATCAGCCTGTCCCCATAATTTCATTATATCCATTGTAGACTTTCCTTGCAATTGTGTGAAATACTTTAGCCCTCCTTGATTTTTAACTAAACAGATAATATAGGAAGAGGCTACAAGTATTTATGAACAAGGAACATTTGTGGTTCAATATCACAGACATGTCATAGTGCCTCTGCATTAAATTGGGGAGGGGGGGTGTACTGTTGTATGTGTACTGGAATGAGTAAGGTTTGTCTGAAGATAGAATACTGATAGCTTATGGGCCTTTAAAATTAAATGATTTCTATTTTCACAAAGAGTCATTTCATTCATTGACTGCCCATGGAATGAGGATGATACTTTTTGATTTTGGGGTCAAAAGGTCAAGAGGAAGTGGAAACTGAGATAGGAAAACAGTTGTCAGGTCATAATTAATTTTCATTTGAGTCACTATACTTCACACACTGACTTACAACAGCATATTGACTACCCCTATTAATTCTGGGATTGAAAGGTCAAAGGTAAAGCATATTGGACAGTGATAGGAATTGTTTCCTTGATTAAGTGATTTCCCTTTTCACCTGAAGTCACCATAATTCATGGTAAAGCGAATGACCAATATCAATTTTTGGGATAAAAAAAAAATGAATAAACTAAGACAATGATGGAAGAAAGCAGTCCCAGGGCCTCAAATAGTTTCTATTTTCCTCTTGAAATCACCACACATCACACATAGACTTGTTGTGGATTTTTAAAAGGATCTCCATCAACTTTGGGGTCAAAAGGTCACTGCGATAGGATAATGGTCCCTGTGTCACAAAAGGGTTTCCCCTTTCGACTTGGTTTACAATGCATAATATTCAAAGAAGCATAATACATCTTCCAACACCCACTATCCGTGATCTGTATAGCTCAGGGGAGGGACATGAGTCCAAGTACAACACTTCTAGTTACTTTTGATGCTGTGACATGATATTGGTGAAAATTAAGTGGTGTTTAGATTTATAAGTGTGTAAACATTGCAGGCAGTCTGTAGCCATTGCTATTCTGGTCAAACTGAACTGGATTCCTCAAGATGGTACTTGGATATTCTACCACAGCATTCATGATGTGGCTACTGGATTACAGGTTTGTACAAGAAAATATCATATGACTATTTGTCATCATACTGGTGCTACCATCCACTGTAGTAAAATATCATCTACTGTAGTGAAATCACCATTCACTGTAATGAAATATCATCCACTGTAGTGGAATATCATCATCCGCTGTAGTGTAATATCATCCATTGTAATGAAATCATTATCATCCACTGTAGTGAAA
>CAJDSM010001226.1:0-27245 GCA_903981925.1 Ostrea lurida
AATCCCAAGCACGGCCTAATTTTTAAAGCCCCCCCCCTCCCCAATTAAAAAAAAGAAATCATTAAAGTGATGTAAAGCTCAATATTTCTTTCATTTCTCAATATCATCAATTATTTATTGAAAAAGACATCCTTCTAACTACTATATTAAACTCTAGATGATCACTTTCTTTTTACTTTATTTCATTTTTGTGTGGAAAATATCCACAAGATCGACGAACATCAGCCATTTGAACTGTTCAAGTGATTTAAGAGCAATTTTAAATAAAAATGGTTTATGAAAGTTGTGTCTCTGAACCTGGCCTATGAGAGAAATGCATGTATCAGTAAAACCCTGGGCCTTCACGGCCACTTGAGTATTTATAACATAACAGGAAACAGTAATTAAAAAGTGCACATGTTAACATGATGATGCAAGAATACATAAAAAAAACTGCGAACTGGATGCAATCAGGGTTTTGTAATAAAAAGCAATGGCCATTGTTCCAGAACATAGATTTTTAATTTTCAACTTGGTCAACTGGGCGTCCATCAATATTATGAGTAAAAGTCATCTACATATTCCTGGTACAAATAAGGATTGATGAGAAGTAATCCCAGCAGTATATGTGGAATATTTTTAAAAGTCTCTAAGAAGATCTCTGTCGAAAGAAATATTTTATTCACCTACTGGCAAACAAATATTTCAGTTTTCTTTTAGAAAAAGACTTGAGTTCCTAGTGTCGCTGGTGTTCATCCTCGTGGGAATCATTCAAATTTTCAAACAAGAATAAGTGTGATTGGGTTAATTTTACAGAATGGTCACTGTTAGCCACTGAAAGTTTACTACCATACTCTGCAAGTTAAGTATCGTTCGTTGAATATAAAACAATGTAGGTTGAAAATTTTCTTTATATTCTTCCTAAAACTGCAAGACCATAATTATACTATTTGACTACATATAAGTTTCGTATTATAAATGACCTGTGTAGCCTTTTCAACATTCAAATGTTTTATTGAACATATCTTTTTATCATGTATTTTATAGCAATTGTTAAGCCGTTCTACACAGATTTTGACCACGAATTACTCCATGGACACAACACAATGGGCTTACGGCGGATGTGACCGGTCAACTGGGGATGCTTACTCCTCTTAGGCACCTGATCCCATCTCTGGTGTCCAGGGTTCCTGTTTGTGCAACTCTTGTTTTGTATTCTGTTTGGGATTTACGAAATCGATCTCTTCGTTATCGTCGCCTTTTCGTGAATAAGGAATTAAACGTGTTTAAAGCGAGGCCAACTACATGTACTAACAAAAAAGTTGATGTTGCCGGGTTATAGCGAATCCGTTTAAAGTCATCATTTCGCAAATTCTACGGTCGCTATAATGACCTTGTTTGCGATTACAAATTGTCACTAAGTCATGATCATATGATCATGATCATATTTTGACTGATTTGTTTCATATCCTTTGTTAGACTGTCTTTTTCGTACTAGAGTTGACGACGGGTAACCCCGTTTACTTTGTTTTGACTACGGGCTCACGGCGGGTGTGACCGGTCAGCAGAGGATGCTTACTCCTCCATGGCACTTGATCCTGCCTTCGCTTTTGTTGGAGGTTCGTGTTGCCCTACACTCGATTTGTATAAGTTTTGGGGGGCTATGATAACATTTAACACATAACACATTGTTTACTTTTACAATTTTACATAATTATGGTAAGGTTGTGGCCCATGAATAANTGTTTACTTAATTATGGTAAGGTTGTGGCCCATGAATAATTGCAGCTGGAATGATGTACCCTACCTTTGTCGTATATCATAAATCTTTGGATGTATACCTTTCCATTCATACAGTCTAGACTAAAAGGTTACATATTTTCATAATGTTAATCTTATACGGTACCAAGTTTGATGCACCAGGCGCGCATTTCAAGTAAATATACTCCGTACAGGTCACTTACACATGTAAAGAAATATTTTCAGCGATGAAGGGTTTTGTTGCAGAGCAAACATGGCGGTCACGTGACCTTCTCGGCCAATCAGATTCTGTTTTACTGGTGATTCTTTAAACGAGGTATTTTGCAAATTAGATCACTATAACGACCACACAGAATGTGCAAAATTCTTACTTTTAAGGGACTGATTTTACTTTTTATGATCAAAATATCTTGTCGGATGTGATAAAGTTCAAATTTGTTACTGTGCAGCATCAAAATGCATTAAATTACAAAATTCATATTTCGTTTGTAAATATAAACACTGGTGTCCTTGTGCGGAAATCGGGTCATGACTCGATAATAATTCGATTATAATTTCCTGTACTAAAACGTAAATACATGTGATTTTTTTTCATTTTAACTCTACTGAGACTATTGAAACACTTGTAACCAAGTATTTATAAGTAGTATACCTCGATGTAAATAAATAATAATACAAAGTCCAAGAGCATGCTCTCGCGTATTGCAAAACATGAACACCACATTCTGGTGACAATGGAATATTAAATAAATATGGGAAGTTGATGATGAGGATGCTGAAGTAATCGCGATAGTCATAAAACTAAGTTGTTCGTATGCCATCAACATTTGTCTTCAATAAATTATCCAACCATGAAGCGCATATGGAAGACTCTGCTGTGTCTTTGATTTCAATTTCACATAAGAAATGAATCTTATATTTTTTTCGGGTGATGCAGGTATCACCGAATTTTAGACGGTAAAACTCATCAATGCGCGAAGCGCATTGATCAAAAGTTTTACCGTCTAAAATCTCGGTGATAACCTGCATATCACCCGAAAAAATATAAGATTTATTTCTTATCATTTAATTTTATATTACAACAACAAAACAATGTCCATTAGACATTACTTTTTGTTCAGGTACGTGATCGAAAATCACCTCAATTCTTGAAAGGAGTTTTAACCAATGAGAATCGGCCTTAGGTGACCACGTGAAATAAAATTAAATGATAAGTATATAACGAACTGCCAAATAAATAAAAATGGGTATTGTTTAAAAAGATAATAAAACGTAAATGTCGGTCATAGCACGGTTTTTTTTCCCTTTTCACACAGCTTTTCAATATATTCTGCCTCTGACATAATAAAACAAGCATTCTGAGAGTATTGCTTAGCAATACATAATCCCCTACCGATTTAAAAATTGTTGGACCGCAACGATATTATAATTTCATAATGTAGGCTATATCATACTTATGAATGGTAAAGGGGGAAATTGGGGAGCGAGGAGAGGGCAAGGGCCATGAATGGATCAAAACCAAATTCGAACTTGATCTGTAACTTGGTATGGCAAAGCAATGCACCAAATATCAAATGAATATCTGCAAGCAGAGAGAAAAAGGTGCGGGAAACTGATAATTCATGAAATATAACTTAGTGGAAAAAAATGAATGGATCGAAACCAAATTCGAACTTATTCTGTAACTCGGTATGACAAAGCAATGTACCAACTATCAAATGAATATCTGCAAGCAGTGAGAAAAAAGTGCGGAAAACTGATTTACCGGACTGGCTGACGGACGGAAAGATAGACAGACGGAGTGCAAACCCTAAGTCCCCTTACTTCGTGGGTAAGGGACTAAAAACAGGTTAACTAGTAAAGAAACTCAGTTCGTGCCTATGGAATTTCAACAGATTGTTGGGAGATCTTATTACCAAAGACTATGTAGATATCAATTGCATCACATTCCTAAAAATAGTTTGTAAGACGATAGAAATTATTTCATATCTCCATATAAGTGCGTCATTGAAACATTTTCACTGGGCTGTGAACACAATGTTATTCATTTTCTTAGATCTCATTATTCAGCCTGGGAAACGTATCAGAGTTCATGTTTTAGTTGCAATGATTAAAGGATTACAAGCTGCCATTTTACTACGTCACAATAAAATAAATGCTTGCATGTTTGTAATCACCTGAAAGTATTGCTCTTTTGAAAATTACACAATCATATTCAATCGCATTTCAAAGATATCAATAACATTGGTCATAATTTATTTTATTTATTGTGGCAGTCCACAAGTAAATGCCATTTTGAATAGCGCCGCCCTTTTTGTACACGTGACAAACGCTATTCTATTATTAGAACGTAAACAAATTCAAACCGCATCCGAGCGTAGTTTACATAAACAATTTAGAATGAGATGTGCATCTTGATTTTACTGGAATTTACATCGTATTAAAGTCAATTATTCGCCAGTCATTTTCAGTAACGATAAATAAATGGCAATCAAGGTATTTCAATTATTGTAAACAAACTCGCACGTTTACCTCTTCCAAATGGAGGCTCTCATGTCGCAGTATGTGCATTGTGTGCCACGCAAAAGAAACCTCCTCTGCTAATGCCATGAGTGCTAAGCATAGGTCTAAATTTCAGCCCTCACCATTGCAGCAATGGTGTCGTTTCAATATGAGTGAAAATATCTCGATGGTACGAAAAACAACAAATAATCAATCTAGGTTACTTTCTTGCGCACATGCGCAGAGAGGTTGTATGGAATTCCCTTTACTACATATTCACGAGGAAAAGCAGCCGAACCGCAATTAAATTCTACGCTCTTTTATTACGCAATTAGATGGTTTTCATTTTATAGAAATTGCTGCAATGTTTATTTATTTGGTTTGAGGCACAGGTAAACTTTAAATCATTTTCTACAACCGTAAAATAAATAAAATTATGGCAGCCTGTATATCTTTAACAGAATCGAAAAAGACAAGTGTAATCTAAATGAAACGGATCAAATTATACATCGACTGATTCATCAACAACACATTGTGAACTCAAATTTCTTCGTGATCATATAAATCTTCAGAGATAAAGATAAAAAAAAATATTTCAAATTATTACTTCATTAGCTGACAGTTCATGATTAAAAGTTATCAATTCTTGATTAGGGACTCCTAGTTGTATCAAATATTATTGATGGTTTTAGATAGTAATAAAAATGCCAGCTGAAGAAATGACAAAACTAGCGTAGTATACAAAACGCCGGTAGTTCTAGTCTGATAAGACAACTACATGTATGGGTGGTAGAACCTGCCATTGATAGACCCAACGTAGGATCGAAGGTTTAGCCAATGTCAGATTGTCAAGTCTCCTATATTTTCCAGGGAGTTCCTTTATTTTCCTACATTTGGACAAAATCCTCCTATATTTTGGCAATAAAGCTGTCGTTTTCAGTTCTTTGATTTGATTGTTCATAAATAATGCTAAAAAAGAGAAGTCAAATCAAGTTAACCATGACGTACCTCCATCATTTAGTAAGTGTTTAACACCATTTTAGACCACTTTATATTTTATACAATATTGGTATCAATGAACTTACATGTACAGCATGCAGCAATATTAAAACATGAGTGAAAAATAGCTTTTTGTCCTTTAATATTGTTTCCCAATTTCAGGTTTTCACTCATGTCCAAACACTTACAGATAGTTTATTGTCAATGTAAATTGTTATTTGATATTGAAATAAATTTTAAATAATGGAAAGCGATGTGGTTGACTGTAAGGAGAGGTGGAGGCCAATTTTTGTTAAAGAGTATGGCTAATCATTCATTTTACATCTTATATTAAGTGATACTAATGTTTATGATACTCTTGCACTGTTATATTTTCCATATATTTCAAAACATTAATTCCTATTTTCCCCCCATATTTTCCTCTATTTTTTTTGCCCAAAAGTCACTTGACAGCCTGCAATGTGTTCACAAATACAGAATTTTCACCCACAGGAGATTTCTGGTCTCAACTGCTTGCATCTGATTCATCACAGGATGGAAAAATTCGCGGCGTATCAAAGCCAAGAATTACAATTCTAAAAAAGTTGCAAACTTACATGCATCCAAACAGGAAACGGTATAAAACAGATTCCCAGAACCCTGGCTATTATTATGACTTTCTACATTTTTAGGTGAAGAATTGAAGTTACATAAGAACGCTTGCATGTTAGCTGAAGCCATTCTCGCCAAGCAGAGTCTCAATCAATCGTTCCCTATCCTTTAAACACAAGACAAATACGAGGAATACGTAAATCAAACAGATAGAAGAGACATCTGAAAAGTGAAGTTAATATATGTATGGAGGACTCTCAACAGATGATGTTATTTCATTGTACTATCCATAATAAATAATGATTAAATTAAAAAAAAATGCATTGCTGTTTTATGAATTACCTGGAGTCTTTGACTCTATCCTACGTTTAGACAGAAGTGCAATGTAAACTACGAAGCAAAATATTCAACATGACTGTTTAATACATAGTTCAATGTAAAGGCAAAGATAACGAACAGCGATCAAACTCGTAAAGTCCCAAATAGAATACAAAAACCAAGAGCTTGGGAAACACGGACCCTGGACACACCAGAGGTAGGACTCTGGTGGGATCAGGTGCCTAGAGGAGTAAAGCATCCCCGTTTTGACCGGTCACATCCGCCGTGACCTCATAGTCTTGACCAGGTAAACGGAACAATCCGTAGTCAAATAAGTGTGTGAAAAACGGCTTAACAATGGCTATTAAACACATCAGACAGCATTTGACTCAATGGTAGGTCATATTGGTTAACTAAATTGTTATAACGATCATAGAATTTACGAAATGCTGTACAATAATGTGGAAAGCTGTGTTAATGTAATGATGATATATGTGGGTATTTGTTATATGATGCGAGTAATGGAGTAATGCAGAGAAACGTCATCTTTCATATCTTTTCATCTGTTTGCGCATGATTTTGAAATTAAGATCCCAATTACGTATGCAATCATATACATATCATTTACATTGGAAAATGTAAAATTCCATTATGGTATTCTCTCTGTTTTCTGCGCTTAAGTAGACAAATTTCCACTGTTCACTGATATACTCAAACAGGTTTCAGAATCCCATTAATACAATAGGCTGACGTCATTTGTCCATTAGATACTGTATATGTTTCACGTGCTTAATTTACTTCTCTCTACCTTTGGTGTGTATCTTCATCTACTGTTCATTTTGCACCCACACCTCTCAGCATCATTGTTTTCATATTTTTAATTTCATGTGGTACTTCGCACTCTTATTATGGCAGTATATCCATATTTTAGGTACATTATTTTCATTTTTCATATGTACTTTTTGCACTTTTGTGTATTCTAATTTCAAGGGATTCAGAGCGACCGCCTCAATTTCATATGCCCTGCGCAAAACAGTGCGTCATCTTGAATAGAAATGGGTAGATCTATAAATGTATATGACGAAATTTAAATATCGATTACAGTCAGGGAAATACGACATTTAAGGCGTCACGGTCTTTATTTAATGTCATCAAACAAATTATGAAATTGCGGATACCGAGAAGACTTTTTTGTGTAACAGGAATTACAAACCAAATGGTTTTCCGCATCTGAAAATAGCAAGTTCTCACATCCAATTTCCGGTTTTAACTCCTTGGTACGAGTGGGATTAGTCTAGAATCCCGACGTTAGTAAACACATTTTCTTTCAATAATTAACGTCGCTATTTTTTCACTTGATTAACGCCATCTGATGGGGACACTTATTTCATTGAACATACACATTAACGACAAACTAACAACTCAACTTCACAACAAACAGGACGATTTCAGCTTCTCCATTGTCAACTTCCCTTATTTATCAAGCAATATTCCATCATTACATGGCATATTACATCATATAAAAGGCAAACATAACGAACAGTGATCAATCCGCAAGTATCAAACAGAATACAAGAAGGGTTAGGCAACTCGGACCCCTGGGTGTATGGTGTTTATGTACAGTTTTTAAATCGAGGCAGGCTACAGACAAACAAGTTGATGTTGCTGGGGTTTCAAAAGTCACGTTGAAAGTAAGTATTTCGCAAATTCTAAGGTCGTAATAATGATCTAGTTTGCCAATGCAACCTGCCATTGGGCCAAATGCTGTATGACGTATGTCAAACTTATTGTTAGACCGTTCTTTGATACCACGATTTTGACTATAGACCGTTCTTAACACATTGATTTGACTATAGACCGTTCTTATACACATGATTTTGACTATTAGAACCGATTCTTATACCACATGATTTTGACTATAGACCGTTTTTATACAACATGATTTTGACTATAGACCGTTTTTATAAAACATAATTTTGACTATAGACCGTTCTTATACAACATGATTTTGACTATAGACCGTTTTTATACACACTGATTTTACTTAGACCGTTCTTATACACATGATTTTGACTATAGACCATTCTTTATACACATGATTTTGACTACGGATTACTCACAGTTTACCTGATCAAGATAGAAGGCTCACGGCGGGCGTGACCGGTCGACTGGGAATGCTTACTTCTAGACTTGATCCTACCTCTGATATAGCCAGGAATTCGTGTTTGCCCAATTCTTTAATATGTGTTCCGTAGAGGGTGTATGAGATTGATCACTGTTCATTTATCTTCACCTTTTCATTGTAAGCTTCCCGACATTTTTAATGAGGATGCACAAACGTCGGGATGATCCAGAGTGGCCGATTGATGTGAAATATGGTAGCAGTCCCTGCGGATTACTTTTCCCTATTCCACCGCATGCTAAAAAAGACTCGGAAATTGTGAGCACCAATACTGCCTAAATGAGCATTTTTAACGAAAATTTCTAAGTAGTGGTTAGTTGGTTGTAATTATTTAACGTCCCGCTCGAGAATTTTTCACTCATATGGAGACGTCACCATTTGCCGGTGAAGGGCTACAAATTTAGGCCTATGCTCGGCGCTTATGGCCTTTGAACAGGGAGGGATTTTTTTCGTGCCACACCTGCTATGTCACGGGGCCTCGGTTTTTCCAGACTCACCCGAAGGACACATTATAAATCAGTTAGATATAGGACATTTAGTGATATGCAATATCTTTGCCTTTACATGATACAAATGATAAATTGAAATTCAATGCCCATTTACTAAATTCATTTAGTTTTTAAAAGATACTTACAATCATATTCACATCAAATAAAACAAAAGCTTCGTATCATTGAAAATATACGAGTGCAAGGATGTCGGTGTTGGTCTACCGATAAGGTATAGAAAAGTTTTGTCCGATATGAAGCATATAAAACAAATAGTTTTCAGCATGTGTTTGCTTTTAGGTTTTTTTAACAAACCAACATACTTGGGAGTCCATTTTTCTAGCATACAATGAAAAAGGGGATGTGATATGGTCTCGAGATCATAAACCGAGAATTGGTAAAAGTCAAATATTGTACGATTTGTCAGCACATTTGTTGAAAAAATAACCACGTTGGTTTATTTTTAAAAAAACCCACCTAAAAGCAAACACATGTTGAAAACTGTATTTGTTTATGAAAATTATTTCTAAAATTTGCAGATTTTGAAATTTAAACTTAAGTTTGTGGTCTTGAGGCTTGATAGGATGTGGACCTGGTTGTATCTTCCCCGGTCTTTCTGGCAAGCTTGGATCATCTGTATCATTCTCTCACAAGAAGGCGTGTTACGCAAACTCCATTGACACCTCCGTCAACGCTTAGAAAATAGTTTCTGCATCATGCGACAATTCAATCACACGCTATAAACGATACAAATGATGGATTAAAATCCGTGCAATCCATACAACGTGACTAGGACGCAAATGAAAACGAATTGAGTAGAAAATGAATTCCATCGTTCCAATAACGGGAGGTCACATCGCCTGATCTTTGGGCGAGGCTTCGCATAGATTTCAATGAACCGGGTTTTACTTTTGTTCTCAGTTACCAGTCACACTGACAGAATGACATAACTTGGACATACAGACTCACTTTCATTGAATCCATTCGGACAATCAGGTAGCGATATGATAATTTACGAGTGGAATTTTCCCACGGTTCTCCAAGCGAACAGAATCACTATTTCTATAATGAATCAGGAGCTGTCAACTATGGGAAACTGAAAGATACAGGTTTCACAGGCAAAGTCTGCGAATGATATTATGTGCACATAATGTGCTAATTTGGTTTGTCTGAATTATGTTTATCGGGGATAACACCTAGAGCACTATGATGACTGAACATGCCATTGCGCTAATCCAGTTTTTCTGTTATCTAAGTTCTTTTTTTTTTCCTTTTAAATGTACAATATGTAAAGTAAACTTTTCATCAAATGATCATAAGTTTGCTTAAAGGGGTATGGACAACGTTTTGAGCTAAAAATGTTTAGATTTTTATTTTAATGTTTCAATGCTCACTTATGGTATTTCTAATGGTCAGCAAAAATTTGAACGTCATTTGTAGAGTTTCAAGTGAGATACAGCACTTACAATTCTTTGCTATGTAAACAAGGCTCGGGCCTTGTTTTTATTTACATAAAGATTGCTTCCCAGAAAATACCGTGTTTAAAACAAAATGAAATCTGAGAAACACTAGAAACTATTTAATTGTGTTCAGAATGAACTTTTAATTTGAAAAATCTACCGGAACGTACACTAGCATAATCAATATAGGTAAACAAAAACATCACTTGATTCTTGTTTACATAGCGAAGAATTGTAAGTGCTGTATCTCACTTGTAACTCAACAAATGACGTTCAAATTTTTGCTGACCCTAAAGGAGCATTGTAAACATTTAAAAATGAAAATATAAAATCTAAACATTTTCAGCTTGAAGCGTGTCAATGTCCCTTTAATTCTAAGCTCTTGTAACCGATATATATATTTAAAAGGGAGGATGAAAAATAAAAAGGGGTCTGATATGCAGCACTATACGATTGCTGATAGATTTCTGTGTTAAAGATTAGGATTATAGTTTGAACGATATTTATTCGACAAGTTTATGACAAAGATTGCAAGGCAGATTGGTAAGCAAGCCATACAATGAACTTAGTAAATCAGCTCTCGAAAGTCTGTACCTTATGATATTGTTCTAATTTGCTCTCTGTGCAATACGTCAATGCATCACCTAAAATTCAAAAGGTATCACAGTATCGCTATTATAAAGAGATTTATAAAGATATTTTTTATCCTAATGTGCGATTTTTATTGCGCTAGAGTTTTCCCCACTTTTTTCTAATTGAACATCATTATTCCGTTGGTAGAATCAGTCAACATCGCTTGTACTTGGTTAGAAATAGACTATCCCACCAATGTTGTGTATGTCGTTCTCCGCATTCTGATGATAAACTTTGAACAAATCTTTTATGTTGGGATTTTTTTTTTCGAAAATAATCAATAGAAGGAGATTTAAACGCTGACGTTTTAACATTCCTCAATCACACGTTAATCGTGATATGATTTCCACAAAGTCCCTATCTTTGTTCCTCACGAAATATTGACTGCTGTGAAGGAGCAACTTCGAATTCAGACTTATTGTGCAACAACATATATCAGAAGTGGTGTAAATCAAATGTGGATTCTAAACTTCTATAGTAAATGTAACAAGAGGCCCACAGGCCTTAACGGCACCTAAGTATCATATCCCATACGGGGAGTCTCATATTTGCATTTTTAAGTTCCACTAGTCTGTGTTCATATGTTTATCACTTTCAAAATATGCATATGATTCCTTTTCAAATACACAAGACAATTATCATTTCAATCTCACAAATGGTGTTCCGTTAACCATTCAAAAAATTGAAAAGAAAACCATACTGCTACTTTAATGCCCAGTGAGCTTGACCTTTTGACCCCAAATCCAATAGAGATCCTCTTCGACCCATGGGTAGTTTGTATACATGTATGATATGATTGACTCGATGTGGAAAGTACAACGCTGAAAGCCCAGAAACCATATTGTTACTTTGATGTCCAGTGCACTTGACCTTTGACCATTTGACCCCAGATTTGATAAAGAACATCTTCGTTTCAAGGGTAATCTATATGAATGATATGGTGATTCTATGTGAAAAGAATAATGCTTAGAACCCGGAAACCATATTGCTACTTTGTTGTCTAGTGTGTTTGACCTTAATTTCGATAAGGAACATCTTCAATCCATGGATAGATCATAATGCATGATATGGTAACTCTAGGTGGAAAGGCAACACTTTAATGCCTGGAAAACATCTGTTTACAGACGGAAAGACAGACATCCAGATTCCAGTAACCCCCCCCCCCCCTTCCCAAACTCTAAGGCTCCATGTTCATTCCAAATATTCATTTCATTTTAAAATTAATATGAATAGCATTACTGGAGATGTTTTTCAAATGTTTAAAATAAAACACTATGCACCAAGTTTGGCCCCACCCTGGGGTCAAAACCACTACCCTGGGGATCACCATAGTTATATTGGTAGAGCCTTCCTGCTCTATATCACTATGCATTTATTCTCTTAGACATGTGTGGTTGTAAAGAAGATTTTTGAAAAATTGGTCAACCCCCCCCCCGGCCCCAGGGGTGCAAGAGACCTGAAATTTACAATTTAAGTACCCCTTGTCCCAAAGATGTTTCATACCAAATTTGAAAAGAATTGGACTGGTAAGTTATCAAGAAGAAGTTAAAAATGTTCAATTGTTAACACATTTCATCAATGACCGTTTTGGCCCCACCTAATACCAAAACCCCTACCCTAGGGTCACGAAATTTACAATTATGATAGAAAACTCCCTGCTCATTCCAAGCATCCATTTTAGTTTTAATTTACTGGTCAATAGCATTAAGAATGTTTTTCAAATGTTTTACAGATATACACATGTACCAAGTTTGGTCCCGTCCTAGGGTCAGAACCCCTACCCCGGGGATCACCAAATTTATAATTTTGGTAGAGGCCTCCATCCTCTACATCACTATGCATTTAGTTTCTCTCAGGCATTTGCGGTTTGTAAAGAAGAGATTTTTGAAAATTGGTCACTTTTGGGCAGTTTTTCCCCGCCCCCAGGCCCCAGGGGTGCAAGAGAACCTGAGAATTTACAATGTAAGTGCCCCTTGTCCCAAAGATGCTTCATACCAAATTTGAAAAGAATTGACAGGTAGTTATCAAGAAGTTAAAAATGTTCAATTGTTTACACATTTTCATCAATGACCATTTTGCCCCCCCCCCCCCTAATACCAAAACCCCTACCCCTAGGGTCACGAAATTTACAATTATAATAGAAAACTCCCTGCTCATTCCAAACATCCATTAGTTTTAAATTTACTGCAATAGCATTAAAGAAGATGTTTTTCAAATGTTTTTACACATATACACTATGTACCCCAGTTTGCCCCGCCCTGAGGTCAGAACCCCTACCCGGGATCACCAAAATTTACAATTTTGGTAGAGGCCTTCCTGCTCTACATCACTATGCATTAGTTTCTCTAGGCATGTGCGTTGTAAAGAAGATTTTTGAAAATTGGTCACTTATGGTTATGATATTTTTTAAAGCGAGACCAACTACTAATTCAAAAAGTTGATGTTCAGGGTTATAACAAATCTCGTTTAAAGTCATCATTTCGCAAATTCTACGGTCGGTATAATGACCTTGTTTGCGATTACAAAGTATCTCTAATGCATGTGTTGACTGATTTGTTTCACACCCTTGTTAGACTGTCATTTTCGTACAACATTTGACGGCGGGTAAACCCGTTTGACTATGTTTCGACTTACGGGCTCACGGCGGGTTGACGGTCAGCAGAGAATGCTTACTCCTCCATGGGCACCTGATCCTGCCTTCGCTTTTGTTCGAAGGTCCGTGTTGCCCTACACTGGATTTTGTATGTGTTTTTTGGAATTTGATACGTTTAATTAACATTGTTACTTCGTCATTTTATATGCTAAAGTCCGATGGTGTGGGTTAAAGTAACGTTGTCACGTCACGTTATTATGACGTCTTTCGTAACGTCTTCAAAATCTAACCGAGAAATGAAGCGTCAGCTTGCCCAGACGAAGGTTTTTTTTCCATAGACAAGTTGAATAAGAAGCGAGAAACAAATGACCTTAACCCTGAACAGTTTTGGTCCGTCATGAAAGAAGTTGAAATAATCTGCAAGTTGAAAGCGGATAACTCAACGTGGTAGCGAAGAGGATCAAAGAAGAATTAGGTGTACAGATGGCAACTTCTATTCGTACATACATCTCCAATTTATATTCGTCGCGACACGGGATCATTTGTTCTTCAGGAGCTCGAAGGTGAATGATGCACACAGAAGGGTTCCGACAAAAGACCAAATGATTGCGGAATTCATCAGAATCACAGTTGGACCATAGAAAATGATGCACTGTACGAAACATTACGGAAAAATTACTTTCCTGTCACAAAAGGAATATAACAGACTACTATTCAAACAACATGTAGAGTGTAGCAAGTGCCTGGCTGCTGTGTATTTGCCGAAATCTGAGAGAACAGCTTCCTACCCAACAGCCAATGGCAGATGACTTAAAGATGCCCAATGTCGAGGATATAATTACATTTGTAACATCGTGGGACTGTTACAGAAATCTTTTGGGCTTGTTTAAGCAAGACGGCCAAGGACGCACTTCGGTTTATCTATTTATTCGGACCACCAAAGAATTCTACAAACAGAAAAACGGCAAAGAATTTAATAGCTTCAGACTTTGTAAATGATTGGGAGGGGGGTTTTCGATTTCTTTAACACGACGTTAACTTCCTCGCAAGTTTATGTTGCAGGATTATAGAGTATGTTTGTTTGTTTGGCTTTCTTTATTTTTTATATAATTATTATTGTGAATAAGTAAATAATGTCGGGGTAATATAAAAATACTTTATATAACAGGTCGCTACAGAAAGTATGCTCCCTCTAGACTTGTTTCCTCAGCATTGTAAAAGCCGTAAACTTTTCCAAGACATGTCAAACTCCCAGGTCATACGCAACACAGATCAACTACAGGTAAATTGAAATAACCTAAATGTGGGCAGAAAAATGTCAGGCATATTTGATATGAATTTTGAAGATATGGGCATTTTGTCCATGTTTGACTCAGATGATGAGTTGTTTACTCAGTACCTAAACATGGAGGTTCCTCATCAGAGTGTGGAGGCTAAACCTGGAGAATGTTCAAGTGAAGAGTTTGTCTAACCATAAAATATCATCCTGTTGAAAACAATACCGTGAACAATAATAAAATTGAGATCCTGTTAATAAAAATGTGAAATCCAAGAAATTTAATCGGGTAAATTATAAAGTAAATTTATCATCTCTGAATCCATAGAGTCCTGAATGGAAAAGATTTAAGAAAGTTTCCACTGATGATATGGAACTACTGTCCTAGTCAAAACAAGCTTCAACCACAAGAAGAAACACAATGGGGGGATTAAAGATATTTCAGGGTAGATATATACCTTAAAAACTAAAATTAAGATGCTGATATTGACATATGTGTACAAAAAGGCGAAGTTAACATTGTGTCAAACGTAATCATAATCCAAAAAACATATACAAAATCAAGTGTAGGGCAACACGGACTTCCGACAAAAGCAAAGGTAGGATCAGGTGCCATGGAGGAGTAAGTGTAAAAAGCATAAAGAACCAATGTTTGATGCATTTTACAAACTAACAAACTAATTGCCCTTTCGGGAAAGACTAAATTTCACAAAATAACAGCAAATAAATTGAACCAAAAATACCCCACATTGTGTTGTAGATTGGCATGGGGCACCTGTAACTATGGAAACAATTGATGTTGTGAGCCTGTCCACCAGGCTTGTGCAGTTTTACTGTGAAGTATGACCCAAAGATAAATGCTCAAATTCTCAATCTCAGGAACCCGTGTATCACAAGAACACGCTTTTATCAGGGCAGCCATCAACCACCACCTTGCTGATTTAAAAGAGAAACATAAATATTGTTAAGGACACAAATGGACAGCTTATTTAAGGAGCGCACAAAACTAGGGTTGTCAGTGTCAACCAAACACAAAAAAATCATAGAGCGACATGATCTAGAAAAAATATATGCTTCCCTGCAGGGGGCCACAAATTCCGCTGTAATTCTCAGGCATGCAGTGTGGTATGTTTTGTCCATCCATTTTGTTTCAAGAGGCTTAGAATTCCACCACCAACTCAAAATAAATATCAAACTGATGATACAGGTTCGTACTGTGCTCTGAAATACGAAACAATGCAGAAAAACCACCAGGGAGGGCTTGTACAAGCAGACAGCCATACGGACAGCGAATGTATGCTGTTGATACCGTTTGTTGTCCGGTAAAGTTGCTGCGTCTCCTTATTGAAAAAAAAACCAGACGAAGCTGCAAACGACCTGTTTAACAGGTATAGACGAGAAACATTCCTTGAACCTGATATATGGTTCTCTCCTAAACCCCTGGCAAAGAGTACATTTTCCAACTTCTTGCAGGAGATCTGTCAGGCTGCTGATGTAGAAACATGGTATACTACTCATTGCTTGAGAACTTCAGACATCACCTAGTTGAAACATCAGGGGTACGAAGCCGGACATATCATGTTAATGAGAGCTCTCTAAGATCCTACAACAGGATACTGTCGTCAAATCAAAAGAAGTCTATGAGCAATACACTTTCAACAATGGTCACTGCTGAGACAGCTTCAAATCTTGAACAAATGTCCATGCCGCTCGCCTTGCCACCCCTATCACGCCCGATGTGTCACTAGTTCCCTTGTCACCTTGCTTGCCACCCGTTCCCGGTGCTCACCAAGCCTTCAAAATCTCGTCAACAACTCTTAAAGAATTAATCCATCATGTGACAAAAGGTGAAATATTTTTCTTTTCTGTAATATAAATCCCAGTACTATATTCTTAACTCGAAAGCTAAACAAGAAAAAGAAAACAAGCGCGGTAATCACCATTCCGGCGGTTCTATCTAGTTTGCTTTCAATTGTTAAAAGATTTTCCTCCAACATTCAATTGTACCATTTCTTTCTTCTGCAAGGACGCGATGTCCAGTCCATGCAGAAGGAAATGGTACAATTGAAACTTGGAGGAAAACCTTTCCTCTCCAGTTGGGTATCCCGATTTTCTTCTCTCCAAGATGGTGAAATCATCGCATCTCGTATCATATGGGAAAACCAGCGACGAAACCAGTATGTATTCCCTGGACAGGGATCCAGAATACTTTCATTTCATGCGAGACGTTGCCAGGAACATAATTATATATCACTTACCAAGAGAGAATTCATATCGAAGCAGTGCATTACGGACTCGATGAATTGGCTGAAGTGATCGCTAGCCGGATGTTTCTTGCGTTCGTGGGGCACAACGCATTCAAGAAGGAGTGAACATCATTTTTCACGGCGGTTAGGTGACTGCAATGTTTGGTTTTGAGTGTTGAAGTTTTCCTGACGGTCTTTAATGAGCCTACTCTTTTTCCAACATCAGGGAAACGATCTTTTGCGTGCCAAGGGGGTTGTGTTCCTTGACACGTGCCACCCTTTATCGTCACATCCGACTTTTTTGTGTGAACATACAAACAAGTGTGTAAAAACATTGTAAACTAGTATAGATGCGTCATCCGAGTTGTAAGTTTACGAATGTGAAATTTTATGTGATATTTTAGGAAGTTTCAAGTTTTTATTGTTTGTTACTTTGATGTTCATCAATTTATGTCTATATGCATAGGCTATATACAAAAAGGCGAAGTTAACAGTGTGTCAAACGTAATCATAATCCAAAAACATATACAAAATCGAGTGTAGGGCAACACGGACCTCCGACAAAAGCGAAGGTAGGATCAGGTGCCATGGAGGAGTAAGCATCCTCTGC
Source organism: Ostrea lurida (assembly GCA_903981925.1). Taxonomy (NCBI): domain Eukaryota; kingdom Metazoa; phylum Mollusca; class Bivalvia; order Ostreida; family Ostreidae; genus Ostrea; species Ostrea lurida. Next base: position 17,639 of record CAJDSM010001226.1, read on the forward strand.
TGACCGGTCACACCCGCCGCGAGCCCTTAGTCGAAATAAAGTAAACGGGATTATGATCATTGCTATATGTTTTAATACATCACATATTTTCTTTGTACATGAACATGTAAGACATTAATGCAACTAATGTATATTGGATGTTCAAATCTGTACTTGGCGTGTTAATTTAGGCATGGCGATTTGTAAATACGTGATTTATCACAGACATAATTTTGTACATAGGAAAATAAATATCTTTTCTATTGTCATAATTTTGACTTACCTCGTATAGCTGCAAGTGATGATTTTTTGTAAGCACAAGTCCAGTTGCATTAGGGACGAATGTTTTCTTTTGGACGGGGCTATGTTACGAAACTTTTGTGCATTTAATGGGTCACTCGCAGCTCCTAAGGCCGTTTTCGTCACAGTATATGTTGAGTTTTGTCTATTATTACAACAAACATCACTGTTAAGAAATCACTGAATGCATAGTTAGAGAGTTCATACGTTACGAATGTTAGGAATCCGTTCCGATCCCGAACTTTAGATTGCATTAACCGCCATTTTTCATCTTTGAGTGTTACAATTTTATTATTTTTATCGAATTATGACGATTGTAGCTATTTGTACTTGCTATTTTAAGTAGGTTGCTGTTTAGCTTTAGTATTGACAAGATTTCCTCATTTGTTAATACCGGAAGTGTCGCAGTGGCGATTCGGGTCAATGATTGGTTGATTGAGGCTAGCCATGGGTACCAAAAGAGTATATATACGAGCTCACCTGGTCGTCTGCAGTCGCATTCGAACTTCAGTACCAAGACTAGTCTTCACAAGTGCAAGTAAATTATTCCAAGTTCCCATCAATAGAAATGATAGAAGGACAAGCCAGATGGGTAACTATAATTAATTAGATATATTAGTTGCAGACGAACCCTTGTAGAAGACCCATCACATAAGTGGGAAGTCCATCGTACAGTGGAAGGCTCATTCATGGGAAACTCTTTGGGAGTTAGGATTTGCTTTATTTAGGGCGTAATATCAAGAAATTAATTTATCATATTAAAAATACAAGTAGCTGGCAAATATTATTTTAGGACAATAATTTGTTGGGCATTGCGGGAGTAACTTATGGCAACATTGTGATTTTATACATGTAGTACTACAGGGGGGGGGGGGGGGCGATCTTAATTAAGCACATATGTCCTTTTTGTCAGACTATAATCTACAGATTATAACCAATTATACAATTCATTGTAATAAATCATTCATGCACTAGTTAGCTCCACCAGTTAAAATCAGATAGCATCCAAAAGAAACGGCTAAAGTCTACAATTAACTAGAAAACTGACATGGTCCAGCAAAGGGGCCCGCCGAGGGCTATTCAAAGGAAAGTGACATCTGTTGAACGTGCTGTGAACCAGAATTTATACACTTCTGCCTCTTCTTGCAGAGTACAATTATGCAAAGTTTCAAAACTGTACAAATAAAAACTTTTTGAGTTATTCGCATCAAAGACGAAAATATTGACGAACGGACGGGCGGACGGAACCCAGAATTTTTTACACTCTTGCCTTTTATTGTAGAGTACAATTGTGCAAAGTTTCAAAAACTGTACGATAAAAACTTCTGAGTTATCGCATCCACAACTTCAGTTATCGCATCAAGACGAAAATGTTGAGGACAGACTAACGGACGGAACCCAGAATTTATACACTTCTGCCTCTTATTGTAGAGGTAATGTGTCAAGTTTCAAAACTGTACCATAAAAAAAACTTTTTGAGTTATACGCATCACAAACTTGTTATCGCATCAAGGCGAAAATGTTGACGGACAGGACTAAGGACGGGCGGACGGAAACGCAGAATTTATTAATACACTTCTGCCTCTTATTGTAGAGTACAATTGTGTCAAGTTTCAAAAACTGTACCATAAACTTTTTGAGTTATCGCATCCACAACTTCAGTTATGCATCAAGACGAAAAATGTTGGACGAAACGGACGGGCGAACGAACCCAGAATTTATTACACTTCTGCCTCTTATGGTAGAGTACAATTGTGCAAAGTTTCAAAACTGTACGATCAGAACTTTTTGGAGTTATCGCGTCACAGCTTAAAATGTTGACGGACAGACGGACGGGCAAAGTGATTACTATACGGGCACCCGCATTTCATGCGGGGCCTTAATAACATGTATCATAAGTATTATATTCTCCCTCACTACATTCGTCAGAAAAAAACATTTAAAGAGATGTTGAATGAAAAGTAAGTACATACGATACAGGTATGAGTGCTGTACCGTACCAACACATGCACGTACGATCATATATTCACAGCCCCCATTCATTCGCTGCCTCCATGTAAATGTCACTTTCCTCCATTTACTTATATAGATATTACACTAGTATTTATGCGTGACTAACAACTTTACTATGATAGATTATTGTAATAAATATTCTATTCAACATATCATTGCATCACTCCTTTCAATAAGAGGACCCATTCTCAAGGCTTGAGATTTTTGAAAAAGTACGTAAAATTTTCGTAAATTGATTTCAGGAGTTGGACAGAAATCAAAATATTGCGAATTGGAAAGATTACCACTGTCTCTGAATATGAAGCTAAAAAGGCGAAATTGAAAATTTCTAATAATTGTACTGAAAGCCTGTCATAAAAAAATTGATTTCGCATAATGATAGCTAGATTTTGAATATCAAGGAAGCGCTGGTTCTGTTATTTACGGGCTAATGATAAAGGTGGTCGGTACATTGATCTGGAGAGCACTTGATAATGTAATGATGTTTTCTAAAGGTCACCTTTACCAAGATACATAATGGATGGCTTTACCTTGAAAAAGCATGTTCAGCAACAACGATTGATTCAAGAGTACAGCAGAAAAAGCTACTTATTTCGAATATCCAATACTATGATAGACCTTTATCGTAACATCATAAGATCACAGATTATATACACGGTGTTCACTTAGTCTCCATTTTTTCTCTCTTTTTATATGCCCTTTCAAAGCGTCCGCCATATAGATGGGCCATATTATGAACCGACGGTGCGTCGGTCGGTTTGTACGTCTGTAAGCATTTGCGTGTCAGACGAAAAACTTGTTTATATTGAAGTTAGGATTATCAAACTTGGTATGCACATGTTCCCAATGTTATGATGGAAAACCCTTTTTGTATGTATTATATCAAGAAGTTAAAGTCAATACTAACATGGGTTAAACAAAATAGAACTAGAAATACTGTGATTAAAACTCACAAAGGATACTCCAAGCAATCTTACTAAAGATGAAATTCTTCAAAATCTCCCCTTTCTGCTCTAAATACTTTCTTAATCCCAAAGAATCAGGATCAATCTGCATTACCATACCTTTACTAAATTCTGAAATTGTAAAAAAAAAAATCTTACAAATAAAAATGCATCGCTGGTTCCAGTAAGTGCCTCTATTCTAACTAAACTACTAACAGCTGTTAAAGAGTCACTTCAGAGATACTGTTCCAGTACGTATTCCAGAAGTGGTGTCTATATGATGTGGATTCTAAAAAACTCTAAAGAGCTTTTCGAAAACTTCAAGTCACCAGACTTTTCTAAAATTGATTGCATCAAAACGTATGATATTCCACACTTAATACAACAATTCCTCACGATAAATTAAAATCTTGACTTTTTCAGATAATCAGTGGCGGATTTAGAGGGGGGCCCAGGGGGCCCGGGCCCCCCCCTTTTGGTGACCAAACTTAATTATTATGTATAGATATATAACTAAATTAACCTCGAAAAGTAACTTTAGAAGCTATAAAACCCGAGAGCTTCCGGGGGCTTCGCCCCCTGGGCCCCCACTTTGGCTTCATCCCAGACCTTAATCTTATTGGCTCCTTTTTGAACAAACCGGGCCCCCTCTTTCGACAAATCCTGGATCCGCCACTGATAATAGATAATTATCGTCGTAACCACTCAATTCGTCCGTACCCTAAATTCATCCTAAAAGTTTTCGTGAGCAGCACGTTTCGAATTGTTTTTCTATGACGTAATTTTTCGCCGTTATCGAATGTAAACAGAAGAAGCAAATGCTCTATCACGAAGTTTTTGAAGAAATACGGTTTAAATAGGTAATACAAATGATTAATCATAGATAACACAATATATTCACCTTTTCCTTACGTCCTTTTTTTTTTTACTTCATGTCTTACTGATAATATAAGGCCCCCAATTCAACTCCCGATCAAATGCACCGCCATTATAATCTATTTTAGTATCTGTCAGTCTGAATCACAGGAGCGCTTTACTTATAAGGCCAATCCAAATACATTTTAACTAACAAGTGCGTTACATGCCAACTACACGGAAATTGACGTGCCTACATAGATTTTGGTACTTTCACGACGTTATTATACATAAGTTTGGATAAAGATTTATTAATATAAATTGGCGAAGTAAACAATGTGTTAAACATAATCATAGTCCCAAAAACATGTATACAAAATCGAGTGTAGGGCAATACGGACCTTCGACAAAAGCGAAGGTAGGATCAGGTGGCATGAAGGAGTAAGTATCCTCTGCTGACCGGTCACATCCGCCGTGAGCCCTTAGTCGAAATAAAGTAAAGGGATTGTCCGTAGTCAAATCTAACTGGAAAACGACAGTCTTACAAAGGGTATGAAACAAATCACGGTCAACATATGACTTAGTGATAACTTGTAATCGCAAACAAGGTCATTATTGCGACCGTAGAATTTGCGAAATGATGACTTTAAACGAGATTCGTTATAACCCTGTAACATCAACTTTTTTGGTAGTATAGTTGGCCTCGCTTTAAAAAGTCCCCATACGTATTTCATGCTCTTGCGTATCGAATCAACTGAGAGATATACACGCCATAAGCAGGTGATAGTGGTGCATTACTACACAGAAAAGGAAAGTTGACGATTGCAAAGTCAAAACATTATCATATAATGTAGTTGTCAGTCTGCCATCAGTCAATGTTAAGTTAGTATAATGATTTTTAGGGAACTTCAAGATATTGTTCAGAAAAACAATCTTCAAGACAAGCCACATCTCATCTTTAATGTGAACGAAAAGGGGATTCAACAACATCATTCGCCACCTGCTGTAGTTGCAGGACGACACCTGAATGCCCAGGAAGTAATGGCACAAAGATCATCTACCACGACAATCTTGGGATGTCGAAGTGCGGCAGGAGTTGCAATCCCTCCATTTTTCGTGTTTGCTGGGCCAAGAATGCGGCCTGAATTCCTAAATGGGAAATCTCTAGGGGCAGACGGCACAGTCTCAGAGACAGGGTGGTCAAACTCTGTAGTCATAAGGAAGTATTTAGAGGAGCATTTCCTTAAATATGCACTAGGGCGAAGAGACGATCCCATTCTTTTACTTTTAGATGGCCACAAGACACATGTGTCTGTAGGTTTAGTTGACTGGGCAAAGCAACACAATATTATCCTATTTATTCTGCCAGCACATACTAGTCATTGTTTACAGATTCTGGACGTTCGATGTTGTGGACCGTTTCATAGAATGTATAATAATGTCACAAACAGACCAGGCCTTTGTCTACTGTCATCACAAAATATGATGTCTGTGCCACTGCATGCAAAGCCAACACAAAGGCCTTGAGTGCAAACAACCTACATTCAGAAAAACTGGAATCTATCCACTGGACGAGGATGCAATAAATCGTGATTATCTTCTGCCATCTGAAGATTTCTTTCATTATGTAAATGAAAACCAGCTGCAGGAGAGAGAACAGGATGCATCATTGCAGGTCACTGAGGTTGTGGACAGGGGATGTGAAATGAGCCAAGAGCAAGATTCAAGTACACCAACCTTGGCTGGAGACTTCTTCGTAAACAAAATTGAAAAAATTTGAGATCAAGACCAAAACAAGGAATAACATGTCCAAGAAAACATCTGGTAAGTGTATTACGGAGGAGAAAATTCTCAGCAAGATGGTAGATCACGAAGCACCAAAGAAGCGAAAATCTGAAGTGGGTGGTAAAGAAAACAAGGAAAAGAGAAAGAAAAAAGTCCGTACACATCACAGTCATTCACAAAACGCGGGACCACCTAGTTATGTATGTGCTAACCATGTCACACGACCAGCCCCTTCCGTTTTGAGTATGGACACAGATGTTGAGACAGAACATTACCTTATTTTTTGCCTGTCAACATGCTACAACAGTTCCCACAAGTATCGTACAATAAACTACCCAATTACTGCGGAATTACTTTTGTATGGATCAAAGTGAATCCTCGAACAACGAAAACAAAAATATTTTTCTTCTTGTACAAAGGTTTATCATTAGCAGAGGTAAAAGAATTCACAAACACTAATAATGACACATGTATATGATACAAAATGTTTATAATTCAGCTGTAAGCGCTCTGTCTTGTATCAATCCTAAAGGTTTTTGTTTTTTTTATTTGGCCTAATGAAATGAATAATGCATTTATATTTCCATTATATTAATTTTGCCATATGTAAAACAATTTATTTACATGTAGTAATAATTAATTTATGTGATATGCCTATGATTTCTAAGATTATAACCTAATAAGCCCTCTCACGTGTATTAATTCATTGAGAAGCGGATCATATAAGTCAGTTATAGGACTTTGTTTCCTATCTCTATTGTTACTTATGTTATTGTAATTACATGTTGTTAAATTGAATGAATAGAATTATTGTTTAAACTAACTTTCTGTTTCTCATTTTTAAAAAAGGTTTTAACTTAAAGATATACAGGCTGCCATGATATTTATTTTTTTGCGGTTGTAGAAAAATGTTTTAAGTTTACCTGTGCCTCAAACCAAATAAAATAAACATTTGCAGCAATTTCTATAAAATGAAACCATCTAATTGCGTAATAAATGAGCGTAGAATTTAATTGCGGCTCGCTAATTTCTCGTGAATATGTATGAAGGGGAATTCCATACAACCTCTCTGCGCATGAAATTACCCTAGATTGATTATTTGTTGTTTATCGTACCATTGAGAATATTTCACTTATATTGAGAAGACACCATTGCCGGTGAAGGGCTGCAAATTTAGACCTATGTTTAGCACTCATGGCTTTTAGCAGAGAGGGTTCTTTTGCGTGCCACACATGCACATACTGCGACACGGGACTCCGTTTGTGCGAGTTTGTTTACAAATGAAAATAACTAAATTGGCCACTTATTTACCGTTACTAAATAACTGGGCGATAAATTGACTAAATAATACGATGTAATTCAAGTAGCTAAGATGCACATCTCATTCTAAAATGTGTTATGTGGCATATAGATAAACTCGATATTAATTTGATATTTGGTACATTCCATTGCCATACCAAGTTACAGATCAAGATCGAATTTGGATTTGGCCTATTCATTTTTCACTAAGTTATAGCCCTTGTCCTATCCTGGCTCACCAATATTCCCCTTTACCATAAGTATAATGATATAGCCTACATAATGAAATTAGAATATTGTTGCGGTCCAATGATTTGTGTAACCGATAGGGGACTATGTATTGCTGTTCAATACTCTCAGAATGCTTGTTTGTGAAATTTTTGAAGTCCAAGGGCCATAATTCAGTCAAAAATGAATGGATCAAAACCAAACTCGAACTTGATCTGTAACTTGGTATGGCAAAGCAATGTACCAAATATCAAATGAATATATTCAAGCAGTGAGCAAAAAAGTGCGGAAAACCAATGGGGACAGACAGAAAGATAGACACAAAAGATGAAAGCTATAGTCCCCTCCGGTTACAAACCGGTAGGGGACTAAAAATATTCTTGTACCAGATGCAATGTAAAGGCAAAGATAACGAACAGTGATCAATCTCGTAAGTCCTAACAAAAAGTTGGGCAAACACGGACCCCTGGACATACCAGAGGTGGGATCAGGTGCCTATTAGGAGTAAGCATTCCCTGTTGACCGATCACACCCGCCGTGAGCCCATAGTCTTGATCAGGTAAACGGAACAATCCGTAGTCAAATCAGTGTGTGAATGACGGCCTAACAATGGGTATGAAACACATCAGACAGCATTTGACTCAATGGCAGCAGGTCATATTGGTAAACTAAATTGTTATAACGACCATAGAATTTACGAAATGCTGCCTTTAAACGTGACTGTTGAAACCCCTGCGACAACAACTTGTCTGTAGACTATGGTTAAGATTTGGATTTGAGGATTTCATGAGTTATAATATTCTTATAGCTCGGGACCCGAGTTAGAATAGGTCCTCAGCATCCCCTTGCGTGTCGTAAAAGGCGACTGAAGGGGGCGGTCATTCGGATCATCGGATGAGACCGGAAAAACCGAGGTCACAGCAGGTGTGGCACGAAAAAGATCCCTCCCTGCTCAAAGGCCCTGAGCGCCGAGCATAGGCCTAAATTTTGCAGCCCTTCACCGGCATTGGTGACGTCTCCGTATGAGTGAAATAGTCTCGGTGGGACGTAAAACAATAAATAATTAATCAATCTTATGGCTCGGATACGAATCTGCACAGAGAGACAGATTGATTCCTAATTTCCTATATCCCCCCCCCCCCTCCCTGGGATGCCCCCATCCCTTTATCTTTGTTTGCGGGGGTTAAAATTAATAAATTATAATGTGAAGATAATCAAACTTATCTTAAGTACACAATATATCTGTGTGTTTGTATGTTAATCAGCGTCTTGTGGGAACCAATATACGGCTTGGGTAACGTGTTGATGGATGTTCCTGGAACTGCATTTATCTAATGAAACTTATTTGACGGTTGACTAAATAATTATTACGGGCTTGCGGCGGGTGTGACCGGTCAGCAGAGGATGCTTACTCCTCCATGGCACCTGATCCTGCCTTCGCTTTTGTCGGAGGTCCGTGTTGCCCTACACTCGATTTTGTATTTATGTTTTTGGGACTATGATTACGATTAACACATTGTTTACTTCGCCATTATATATATTATCAATGACTATTAAAATGAAGGATTTTTTAAAATGGGTAAATGTCGAGTGGCTAGCTTAGCCTTTACAAAATGACCTTTGTCAGTCATTTACCTGATAGATTCTTTATTTGTGCGACTTAAAATCATACCAGTTCAAGAACTGTTGTATTATTCTGAACGACCTTGACCTTTCAAACTTGACTTTGAGACGGAATGATTGTATATTGCTGTACGGGAGACATTGCTGGTGAAGGGCTAAAAAATTAGGCTTAAATGCTCGGCGCTCATGGCCTTTGAGCAGGAAGGGATCTTTGGGAACCCGTGGGGGTCCGGGTTAAATTAGGTCCTCCGCATCCCCTTGCGTGTCGTAAAAGGCGACTGAATGCCCGGGGCGGTCATTCGGATAAGACCGGATAAACCGAGGCCCGTGTCACAGCAGGTGTGGTACAATAAAGATCCCTCACATCTCAAAGGCCCTGCCAGTACTGAGCCCAGGTCTAGATTTTGCAGCCCTTCACCGGCAATTGATTGATTGATTATTTCTTGTTTTACGTCCTACTCGAGAATAGTTCACTCATATGGGGAGACGTCTCCACATGAGTGAAATATTCACGAGTTGTGCGTTAAACAAGAAATAATCAATCAGTTACCGTGCCACACCTGCTGTGGCACGGGGCCTCG
>CAJDSM010001228.1:7787-19904 GCA_903981925.1 Ostrea lurida
TACATATCCGTATTTCAAGCTAGTAACATAGTACATAGCAACTGGGCTGTAGAGACCCTCGGGACTAACAGTCCACCAGCAGAGGCCTCGACCCAGGGCCATAATACAAATAATATACGGTAAGATACATTGTCATAGCAATTGGAAATTATTTATAATACATTCTGTAGCTTCACTCATCTAAATTGTCACCAAATTTCGTCAAAAAAAGGACAAGCAAATTTAGAGATATTTGAATCTCAATCAATATATAAATAGGCGAAGTTAACATGGTGTTAAACGTAATCATAAAAAAAAATATATACAAAATCGAATGTAGGGCAACACGGACCTCCGAAAAAGCGAAGGCGGAATCAGTGCCATGGAGAAGTAAGCATCCTCTACCAACGGGTCACACCCGCCGTGAGCCATTAGTCGATATAAAGTAAACGGAATTATCCGGCGTCAAATCTATAGAAAATGACAGTCTAACAAAGGTATGAAACAAATCAGTCAACACATGACTTAGTGATAATTTGTAATCGAAAACAAAGTAATTATAGCGACCGTAGAATTTGGGAAATGATAACTTTAAACGAGATTCGTTATAACCCTGCAACATCAACTTTTTTTGTTAGTAGTTGGCCTAGCTTTAAAAAGTCCTCATACGCATAGCATGCTCTTTGCGTATCGAATCAACTGGGATATATACACACCTTCTGAACTTGACATTTGATTGAGCCGGATGAGCATTCCGTTACTAGCTTGAAAATACGGATATGTATTTAATTGCAGTGGTAAAATTAGAACTTTTTTTTTTCAAAATTAAGGCATAGCTCTGATCCTTCGAAGTATTTGGCTCCAGTCTTTGGCACTACATTGTTCAGTTTATTAAAGTTTTGATATCATGTTTCGGATTTCCAACATTTTGGTTTGAGCATCACTGAAGAGACATTATTTGTCGAAATGCGCATCTGGTACATCAAAATTGGTACCGTATATGACTTATATCTACACCCCATAGCAAGGGTTACAGGAAAAAGGAATACCATTTCATTTCCCATATACCTCAATGCTACTCTTTGGCCCTCTCACGAATTAACTATAAATGACCACCAACATATGAACGTTCATTCCAAGTCCTAATAATAAAAAACCCACAAAAATTATACAGGGTCCCGCGGCGTTTATACATCATATTTGTACATTTTTATAACAGACAAAGATCTGCAGTGAATTACACCCTTCATTTCAAACACACCCCTACCCTGGATATTTCTTCATTCCTCTCTCGATTTTTCATTTCAACAATCAATTAAAGCTTTGATAATATTTCTTTCAATCCCAAATATTAGCCAACCACGCAACACACAGACATTTATACCTCTGCTCACTCATGGGGTCAACTGCGTCCGGGTCACACATCCGGGATGTTTATCACCTAGTGGATCTTGTTATTTGTATAGGAGACACTTCAGACGTATAGTGGAACCGCATATGTCAGAGGTGGTGTAAATCAAATGTGGATTCTACAAAATTTGAAGAACTTGTAAATTTGAAATCACAGGACTGTTCTCAAATTAATATCAAAACGTATGACTTTTCAACACTTTAAACGGCCATTCCTCATGATGAATTATAAACTAGACTTTTTGATGGTATAAACAGTTCTTCTGCAACAAAATATGATGGAAAAAGGAAATATTAATATATGTAGTGATCAGTCATTCCAAAAATTCCTTTGTTAAACACCAGTCTAATTTTACGCACAGGTGTTCTAAAGTTCATATCAATGTTGAAGTTCCTCATTGACAATATCTTCGTAGTCTTTGGTCTTTGGTGATTAGGAATTCAAGCAATCTGTTGGAAACCCATGGGCACGAATTGTGCTTCTTTGTTAGCTGACCTATTATATATTTTTATAAGACAGAATATATTCGAAAGCCTCTACGGGGGGAGAAAAAACTCTAACTGTGACCTTTAAATTCAACATTAAGATGTATTTACGACGTTTTATCTATTGATATTGATAATTTTTATTCGTATGTCGATACGATCTCTCCCTTTAATAGAACTCGAAGTAAAAGACAGATTCTTCTACATCTACTTCGTACTTGCTTATTTTAATGAACGACAAACTAACAGCTCAAATTTCTGACAAATTTCGTACAATACATATTTCTGTATGTTCATTATTTTCGTAAAACCTACCTTTTTCAATAAAATGATATATCTTTTGACTTTTGAGGGTATTTTTGAAAATAGTCTTGTTAGAACCAAGCACTCCTTTTATTTCATTAAAACATCTAATGTTTCTATTTTCCGATAGCAGGTCCTCTTAAGATATTAACACCATCATCAACCCATTTTGTATAAAGTTCCCACTTTTTTACACAGTAAAAGTTTCTACATGTAATGTCTAAGTACAAGTAGTCTAATGTAAAGGCAAAAATAACGAACAGTGATCAATATCGTAAATCCCAAATAAAATACAAACCAAGAGTTGGGCAAACACGGACCCCTGGACACACCAAAGGTGGGATTAGGTGCCTGGGAGGAGTAAGCATCTCCTGTTGACCGGTCACACCCGCCGTGAGCCCATAGTCTTGATCAGGTAAACGGGGCAATCCGTAGTCAAATCAGCGTGTGAAAAACATGTTCAGAACTTTTCTTAACCTTTACTAATGCTTTAAAACATCTCTCCAAAAATCATTACTAATAAAAAACACAACCTCTTGAAATTTTTCGTTTGATAAATGAAAAATAAAATCTATATTCTTAAGATTAAAAATCCAAACATTGGCGAAACTTTAATAATCTCTTATTTCTGTGCTGCGATTAGACGGATGACATGGACAAACTTGAACTGTTTGACTATGGACCTCCAAATGGGCATCCGGAGGCCAGGCGCCATTTGGCAGAATTTTTGACAGCTCAGTATAAAGACAATGTTGAAAGGTTTGTATAAATTGAATACGTTCTAGCAGTTGAGAAATAATCAACCTGTGCAAGAGTTTGTAGGGCCTTGTGAGATTTATTCCCGTTTGGTGAGAAATACATAGTGCGCGTGTCCAAGCGAAGGAGGCAAGTGCATCAAAACAGTTACTTCAATCTTAGACACAAACTCAAGAAGTGGATGTAGGGGGGAGTTACCCCCACCCCCTGTGTTTTAAATCCTACCCCCCCCCCTAAATGGCCAATTTTACAAGTACGAAACATTGACACAAACGCTTCCAGCTTCCAAATCAATTGAATGACGCAGTAATCATTATTTGCCATTGTACAGCCCGTTAAATCACTGAATTCCGAATATTTATATCTTTACCCATTACAGTCCTTCCAATCTCACCCCCTCACTTTTGTGTCCTCACTTTATAACGAAGGAGAGTCATAGCTAAGGTATAACATTGGGTATTTCCGTCTTCTTCCGAGACGTAACCCTGCAGCTTTCTCATTATATTTTTGAAATTTTGCTCTTTTACTTATCTATCATTCAACATTTTCCAGAGACAGCTTATTTTTTACTGCTGGTGCAACTCAAGGAATACACTTGGTAACAACTGTGCTGATGAGTGTAGACACGCCCATTTTTGTCGAAGATCCGTCGTTTTTCAATGCCATTGGGATGTTTAAAAAAGACTTCCGTTACCCTGTTATCCCTGGTAATATATACTGGTAATAAAACGCTTGTAGTCACAGATGTGAAAGTTGCTTCTTCAGACTTGAAGATTTTTTAAACATGTGTAGCGGATCTACGAATTTCAGGCGGGTGGCTTTCAGTGGGGGCTCAATACTAGCACCCATTCAGAGGGAGATAGTAATTAATGTCATTTGTCCGGTTTTATTCAGAGACAGTCATTTCTCCACAGACCGATACAGCTAGTGCTTAATGGTCCCACATGTTTCATGTGTGCAGGCATAGAATAGGCCCTTTTAATCAAATTCTAAAACTTGTGACAGCATTAGCATGCATCCAGGAGTGCACAATTTTCTTTGACGTCATCACAAAAACTATACGTAAACATGATTAGTTATAAAGAGCATGAATCCCATTGAATTAACCTTCCAGTTCCTACAGATGAGTATGGAATAGATGTAGATGCCTTAGAGAAGCTGTTACAGGAACACCTGCTCCTGCGCAGACAAAGAGTTCCTTCCGGCGTGTACACAATGACTGTTTACCACAATCCCAAGGGAGTGTGTCTACCGCCAGGTTTGAGCAAACTTTGTGATACCTTTGCAATTGTTTTATTGCAAATTTGAATGTATACATACTCTCAACGATCCACCTGAGTGGTTTTCAAAACTTTAGTCCTTGTAAAAGTAAGATGGTTAGTGTTAAATACACTGGATTTACTCCAATACAATTATATCTATAAAATCTTGTACCTTTAAGGGATGTGAACTGTGAGATCTTTAAAGAAAACATTTTATAACTTCCATTCATTTTAAATATCTATTATCTTGTAGAGAAATGTCAGCGACTTGTTTCCTTGGCCAGACAGTACGACATGTTGTTGTTCTGTGATGACGTCTACAACCTGTTGACGTACACAGATAATGGAGTCCCTCCACCTAGACTTCTATCTTATGACAACAAGTAAGCCATCCCACATTCAGCCTGTAACTCAAAAAACTGACATTCAAATTTTTGCTGACTATTAGAAATAGCTTGTTTAAGCATTTTAAACATTAAAAATTCAACTATAAAATTAATTTTAAAACGTGTCCATGTCTTTTTAATGCTTTAGTTAACCTCAAAGTACAATAGTGTGTCGTATAGATCTCAGATGATTACAGTATAATTCCATTTTATTAATGCAATTTTTCAATTTACAGGGAAGATCCGGATTATAAAGGCAACACCCTCTCAAACTGCACTTTTTCCAAAATATTCTCTCCTGGTGTGCGCGTAGGATGGATAGAGGCGGGTCCTAGAATTATCAAACTTCTGATTGATTGGTCAGTAACGGTATATATACAATGTACATTGCCATTGCAAAACTTAATTTCAAGAATTTTATGATAATATTTGAACTGAGCACGATGTCCTGTGTAAAAATATGAGATCAAACAGGATGTCTACACAAGGATGTTTGACGGGGAAAAACCTCATTGGGCAGTAATAACCATATGCAAGTGTTTTCTTGTAAATATACTCTATAACATACCATATATTTCCCTGCTGCATATGTAAAGATGTTTTGGGTATTCTATTCACCAAGTTCATAATCGCTGAGATGTAAAGGCAATAATCGAGACAGTGATCAATCTAGCAAGTCCTACATAGAATACAAAACAAAAGTTGGGCAATCACGGACCCTGGACACACCAGAGGTGGGATCAGGTGCGTAGGAGGAGTGAGCATCCCTGTTAACCGGTCACACCGCCGTGAGCCCATAGTCTTGATCAGGTAAACTGAAACATCCGTAGTCAATCAGTGTGTGAAAAACGGCTTAACAATGGCTATGAAACACATCAGACAGCATTTGCCTCAATGGTAGGTCATATTGGTAAATTAAATTGTTATAACGACCATAGAATTTACGAAATGCTGCCTTTAAACGTGACTGTTGAAATCCCTGCAACACTTGTCTATAAGTAGCTTACCTCGATTCAAAAACTGACCATACGCAGAACAAGCTCTTGCGTATCGAATAAGTTGAGAGACATATACACCATATCAGGTGTGATGATAGAATATTGCTACATAAATTGGGAAGTTGACGATGGAGAAGCTGAAATCGTCCGTTTGTCATAAAGCTGAGTAGTTAGTTTGCCGTTAATGTCAATGTTCAATAAAATATCCAGAGTACGAAGCAGACATGTAAGACTCTTGTGGTTCCTTTATTTCTAGTTCGTTGGGATATATTGAATCGACATATGAATGGAAATCATTATTATTGATAGATAAAACTTCGTCAATATATCGAAATGTCGAATTAAAGGCCAACGCTAGAGATTTCTTCTTTTCGTGTAGAAGCTTTTTAATGAATTCTGCCTCTAAGAATATAAAATAGGTCAGCAAATAAAGGAGCACAATTCGTGCCCACTGGATATACCAACAGACTGTTGGAAGACCTGATTGCCAAAAACTACAAGATGGTGTAAATGAGGAACTCCAGCATTGCTTTAATATCAACTTCAGAGTATTTTTGTGTAGAATCAGGTGGAGTTTAACAAAATAATTTTTTGAATGGCTGATCACTAGATAAGAATATTCCTTTTTCCATTTTTTGTTAAAGAAGCAACTGTCTATAATGTTACAAAGCTTGTCTTTAATTTATCGTGCGGGATGGTCGTGTAAAGTGTGTGAAAGTCATGTTTTGATGTTGTTGATATGTGAAAGGTTCTGGGATTTCAAATTCACTAGAAGTTCTTTAGAGATTTTTTGAATCCACATTTGATTTACACCACTTCTGGCATATGTAGTTTCACAATAGTCTGAAGTTGCTCCTTGACAGCTGTCAATATTTTCGTGGGAGTAAAGACAGGGGCCTTGGTGGAACACTTACTAGATCCAGCAATACATGTAAATCTTTGCTTGTAAGGGTTTTTATGAAGTTTTGGAAACCAGTATAGGTACGGTAGTTCACATTATTCCATCTCATTGACTGGGATATAAATGTGTTCAAAACTGAAGCATGATTTTGAAGAATTTCGTCTTTTGAAAGAGCATAAGGAGTATAAGTACGATTACCAAATGTGGAGTTAATACCAAGATGGTTTGAAATGAAGTTATAGTAATGAGCCTTACGAGGTGATGACTCCTAAACGAGTATAAGTACAAATGAATCTTATATTTTTTCGGGTGATGCAGGTATCAACGAATTTTAGACGGTAAAACTGATCAATGCGCGAAGCGCATTGATGAAAAGTTTTACTGTCTAAAATCTCGGTGATAACCTGCATATCACCTGAAAAAATATAAGATTTATTTCTTAGCATTTAATTTTATATTACAACAAAAAAATAATGTTCATTAGGCTTTACTTGTTGTTCAGGTACGTGATCGAAAAATCACCTCAATTCTTAAAAGGTGTTTTAACCAATGAGCATCGGCGCTAGGTGATCACGTGAAATAAAATTAAATGATATGTATATCCCTTCTACACTTATCAAGATGCACTGAGCATTCTGCTTGGCAAATGCCCCGGGGTCACCAAAACCTTCCAACTTTTTTTTATTGCACATGATAAACTGCACTGAGCGCGAGATTTTTACATTCTAAAGGACTGTATTAAAGCATGTCTAATTACTAGTATAACATTACTTAATCACGCAGAGAAAATATAATTTAGGGATTTGATGGAAAATATTTCTCATATATCCTTTAATCAATAATTAATATTCATAAGTCGTTTAAGCGTTTGTGATAAACGCGATTACCGCTAGCATTGATGTACGAAACATCGCATGCCAGTGATCAAAGTCAACAGACGAAACGGTTTGTTGTTTTTATAACATTCAGTATAACAAAATAAATATTGCATATAGTTGACGCCTCGGTTGACAATGTTTTTCTCGGGGTGAAAATTTTCAACGTTACCCTCAACTACATGCAATATTTAATAATGAATTTCAATATCTAAGTCTCGATAATGATATGAAAAAATATCACACAAGTGATATCAACTGGATAAAGGGGTAAATATGTGATAAATTATAGTTACTACAAAAAAAAAAGACACCACAGAGTAACCCATATCTGTTTCGCACTTATATTTTATTGAACATATACAGTAACGGAAACTAATGACAAACGGGGCGATTTCAGCTTCTCCATCGTCAACTTCCATATTCAGCAGCAACATTCTATCATCACCTGCATATGGTGTTAATGTCTCATAGCTGATTCGATACGCAAGAGGTTGTTTTGCATAAAATCAGTTTTTGAATCGAGGCAGGTTACTTAGCTAGGTTGTGACAGAAATTTTAAGTCTCGTTAAAGATAGTATTTCGCAAATTATGTGGTCACAATAACGATCTAGTTTGCCAATGCAACCTGTCATTGGGTCAAAAGCTGTCTGACATGCTTCGTATTAATTGTTAGGTCGTTCTTTATACACTGATTTTGACTATGGATTACTCCGTTTACCTGAACAAGACAATGGGCTCATGGCGGGTGTGACCGGTCGACAGGATATGTTTTCTCCTCCAAGGCACCTTATCCCACCTCTGGTATACCCAGGGGTCTGTGCTTGGCCATATTTTAAATTTATATTCCCCATAGAAGTTTTCAGATTGATGACTGTTCATTTTTCATACTATGTATGATATTGTTGGTGACCTTGACCCTTTAAACTAACCACAAACAGCGTCATTATCAGAATTTTGATCAACCGTTTTTGGTTGAAAAGAAAGTGAACAAAGCGTCCAGAGGAATGTGAAGAGTATACAGACACGTCCGGGTGACCCAGATTAAAATAATGCAAGAATTAGTCAGTCCTTCTCAACAAATTTAAGAATCATCAATCGGAAAGAATTATTGAAAATTTCTGAATATAATTCCCAATATGTAAAAATATGTGCATTTATTATTACAGTTCTACCACTGAAAGCGGTTTCAGTTATAACCATTATATGTCATGTGTGATTGGAAAAGCGCTGGAGCTTGGTCTTTTTGAGTCCAATTTGTCAAGATTGCGGATATTATACAAGGTAACTAAATATGTTCCAAGAAGATATAACTTATAAGTCGTAGGGGAGGGAGTGTTTGTTTTGTTTTTATGTTGCTTTTAAGCCCCAATCGTGTATTTCATCGAATGTAAGCGAAGTGTCACAGATTGTGACCTCTGTAAGGCACTCAGGGCTGTCACTGTCAAACAGACGCCTATTCTGACGTGGAACCTCCTTTATAAGGTCGTATCCAAAAGCTTCTGATGCCGGTGCTTGGCATTGGAACAATTACTGCCTATGTTGAATGTCTCGAGGACAGGGAATGTAATTTTCACATAAATAGGCATAGTTTCACATGTGTACACATTTGTCAAATCAATTTAAAAAACATCCAAAGTAGTATAGGCATTATAATTTCAGGAGAGAATCAAAACAGCATGTCATCGATTGCGGGAAAATCGACTTCCTGTGACATTTAGTGAACCCAAGGTGAGATGCATTGAACATTTATTTTAAAATGCCATCAAAATTTAAGATTGGATGAAAGAAAGTACTGATCTTCGACCTTTATTAGGGCGGCTTCTTCATATGGCTGCAATTACCAGAACACATGGACGGAAAAGATATCTGTGAAAAGGCCAAAGCAGCCAATGTACTTGTGCAGAATGGCTCAATGTAAGTGTACATAATGATGAATTGTGACATTTGTGATCCTTTGCAGCTAATTCAGTTAACTCACCGTTTAATTATCCCCTCAATAGAGAGTTGCAAAGGGATCCTTATGTGCACAGCGGTTTGCTGTCTTGTTCAAATGATTTCAGCTGCATTTTGTATTGAATCTTTTTATAATTTTATAAAGATCTGGATTCATGGTCAAATGTAGGGCATCAGTAGACGTCCTTATTTTCTTGTCAATAAACTATTTTATCAAAATTCAAAAAGAATATATTTATTTCAAAATTAAGGAGTATCTCCCTCAGGCATAGCTCTGACCCTTCAACGTATTTGGTTCCAGTCTTTGGCACTCCATTTTTCAGCTCTATATTTTTTTTTATTTGCATGTTTCGGATTTCTAACATTTCAGTATGAGTATCACTGAAAAGACATAATTTGTCGAAATGCACAACTGGTGCATCAAAATTGGTATTGTATAAGATTAACATTATGACCCCTGGGTCGAGGCCTCTGCTGGTGGGCTGTTAGTCCCCGAAGGTCTCTACAGCCCAGTTGCTATGTACATTGTTACTAGCTTGAAAATACGGATTATATATAAAGTCGAAATGCGCATCTGGTGCATCAAAATTGTTACCGTATAATATTAACATAGATGGTGTCCTCTTATTGACAGACTTATTTTTATATTCATACGAAGCAGAATTTGTTCAAAAACTGTTACGGGATAAAAACAAAAAACTTCTCATGTCCTTCAACCTTATATATAGGTATATAGATGATGTCTTATCAATTAACAATCATAATTTTCATAATTTTGTCCATTTGATATATCCTGACAAACTCGAAATAAAGGACACCACAGAATCTGACAGATCTGCTTCATATTTGGATATTTTACTTAATATTGACTCTAATGGCAGACTGACAACTACATTATATGATAAACGTGATGATGTTTGACTTTGCTATCGTCAAATTTCCTTTTCTATATAGTAATGCACCACTATAACCTGCTTATGGTGTGTTTGTCTCAGTTGAAAGAGTAATGAAATAAAATGAAGCGGGAGGCGACCTTATTATTAAGTAAAGATGCGTCCGACACAACTCCCCACCGACCAACTTCCTCACCAGCACCGCGTAACAGGTGTGATCATTGGGTGCATGCCACCCGCGGGCCCTATAATCTTAGAGCTCGATTAAAAACCTAAACAACTTATTGTTATCAATTATCAATTGATAAAGATGGACACCCACCCAAAAAGTCACTAAAAGGAAATATACTCCCAACGTTTTGTGCATTAGTGCGATACCCTTATCACTAGAAAAAGGATTATCATTAGCCTGAAGATTTCATGAGAAAAATCTGAAGAAGAAATGGGAGGCGGGTGGGAAGGAAGGCGGGTAGGGTGTGTATGAATCATCAAAATGCGAAACGCATGTCTTATAAAGGTGATAAAGAAGAATATTTAAAAGAAAATATAAAAGAAAAAAGAAAACACAGCAAACGCACACACCCACACAATCAATAAATCAATTCAATCATCAACCAACCATCAATTTCTCACTATACAAATTAACACATCATGCCAATTCACTCTTGAATTCCCATAACAACTTTTTGAATTGGGATATTTGACGAGCGAATTTATGTCCGACAATTTGTCTTTCCCTTTCTCGATTTTGAGTCCACCGTGACATACCTGATAGAGAGCGATATGAAGTTTTTCCCAACTCACTTCATTGGTGACGACCTATAAATAACAAGATGAAAATTGCAGGTTATGGATGTTTCACAAGTTATCTAACCAGATTAAGATAACGGATTTTCATGCTTGATTTATATGAATATAAAGAATTGCACCACTTCTATATGTATAGTGTCATCAAATGCAACTAGGTGAAATAAATCTCATCATTTTGCATTTAAATAGTGCGAGTTAACAATCGTATGTTGATTTTACAACATAATCCCAAAAAAATCATATGACAAACATTCGAGTGTTTAGAGCAAGCAACGGACTTTCCGTTACAAAGAAAAGCGAGGATCAGTGCTGCATGGAGGTAAGCATCTCCTGATCTGACCGGGTCCCCACGGCCGTGAGCACAGTGTCGAAACAAAGGTAATACGCTGTGTATTTAGCAAGTTCCGGTCGTTAGTCTAGTTACTAGAAAATGACGTCTTCAAAGGGTAATGATAACAAATCAGTCAACTATGACTTAGTGATAATTTGTACATCACAAAACAAGGTCAATTGATGCGAATAGAATTTGCGAAATGATGGATTATAAACGAGAATTCTGATTTCAACTGCAACCCAATGTCTCTTGCAACAAGAGTGTCAGATCCTTTCTCTCGCTTAGACATCCTTAGTCTATAACTCGTTTTAACAAGATTCTATTGTGGCTAAACACCATTGAAAAGATGGACAAATAACAACACATTTAGAGTAGTTTCTACTTTGATAAAAATATTTGTTAAAAAGGAAATAATCAATAACTGTTTTGTTTATTTCTTTTGGAGTTAATCGTTTTACAACGCAAAAATAATTTTTTAACAAACGTTTAAGAAAATTAAAACTCATTAAGACCAAAATTAGCAAATAAGTTATTTGATTATTTTTCTTTTTTAATATTTTACAAAGTAATATGACACTCTAATTAGTGATTTTCACATTCTTCAATGGTTTACAAAAAACCTTGTAAAACGGGGAGTTGACAGAGATGTAAGGGAGAGAAAGGACCGACAACTCTGGCAAGAAATGCCCTGAAATCAACTTTTTTGTTAGTAGCTTGGCCTCGCTTTGAAAAGTCCTCATACGCATGGCATGCTCCTTGCGTATCAAT
>CAJDSM010001231.1:95-17012 GCA_903981925.1 Ostrea lurida
TAAAAATGTACCAAGCCTCTATTTCGTACCTTTCCATCACATGTACCAAGGACCTCTATCGTCACCTCCTCACAATGTACCAAGCCTCTATCTACTCCTAACAATGTACGCAGCCTCTATCGTACTCACTCACATTACCAAGCTTCTATCGTACTCCTCACATACCAAGCCTCTTATCGTACTTCTCACAAGTGTACCAGCCTCTATCGTTACCTCCTCACAATGTACCAAAGCCTCTATGTACTCCTCACAAAAATATTATAACTGCTTTAGCTGAATGAGAAATCAAAGGGACGCACAAGTGCCACCAACAATAAGCTGGAAGTGATGCAAATCAATTGTGGATTCCTTAAAGAATTCCAAAGAACTTTGGAGCACATTATGCAATCGTCAACTTTCCCAATAAACAGCCATCAACAATCGACGGAACTTTAACACCATTCCTCCGATAAACTTAAAGAACTAGACGTTTTTGGACAACATAGGCAACAATTAAAAAATGAATGCAAGATATTCAATATTCAAATCTTGTCAATAGTTAAACATCAAAAACTTATATCATTACACCGTGGTCAAGCCGAGAAAGCTCTAACCTCCTCCATGGCACCTAATTCCTGCCTTGCTTGTCGGAGGTCCGTGTTGCCCTACCCGATTTGTTAATAACTTTGAGGGGGGGGTCATGATACTTTTACACGATGTTAACTTCGCCTATAACTATCTATTACACCCTCTGATGTACGCAGAAGAAGTACAAGAAATGATGCATAAACATTCCTCAATGATGATTATTTGTGGCTTTCAATCCCGTTGAGAATAGTTCAACACTTCACTCATATTGAGACGTCACCCATTGCCAGTGAAGGGCTGCAAATTTAGAACCTATGACTTGAGCACTCATGGCTTTTAACAGTGCAGGGGTTCTTTTGCGCTGCCAGCACATGCTGCGACACGGGGAACCTCCGGTTTTTAAGGTTCATAAACCGAAAGACCCGTAACTTGAACATCTTAGACTGCTACTGGTCGACTTTTTATCTATTAACAATGCTCAAATTACTCACGTCCGGACTGTACCCAAGTGAATTGAAAGTTATTGAGACAAAGACGATCGGCGCCAAAATAAAAACTTAACTTATGACAAAACGGATGACTTTCAGCTCTCTATCCTCAACTAGCAATAAAACCATTTCATCCGCATATGGGTTTTTCCTGTTTTGAACGGCATCGACACGCGAGAGCGTGTTCTTACACATGATCCATTCTTTAAATCAAGACGACGCTTCTGACAAATAAGGTGTTGTACAGGGGACTTTAACAGTCATCTTTTAAAGAAATACAAAGCTGTAATGGACGCATATAATTACCAAAAAATAGAATGACATTTTGTGCATTGAATATATATAATTTCATTGAATCAGAGTGATCTGAAGCAATCAATCCTATTTAAATTCAGCTAGACAATGATCCATTTCGTGAATTCTTGTCTTTCCAGACAGTAAATTTCCAACGTGCCATTGTGACTCTGGAGGTTCCAGTTCGAATAATGCGGAAAGAGAGGCACTGCACATGAGTTAAAATTTGATTAAACAGTTACGTATCAAATTAAGATCATAATCAAACTATTCCATTTAAGTGGCACCATTGCACTAACTTTTACTTTACACTTGTAATACTTTTCGTCATGATCTCAAGAAATGATGTAATATTTTAAAACAAACTTTAATTGTATACGGTCCTACGTCACTTCCATCTGTATGAACCTGCGTGCTCAGCAAACCAGCTTATATTCCGGCAATCATCGTATCCCTTGTCCGAATATAGAATTATGATGGTTGCGTCTGAGGCTATGGCGTTTTAACCCCGAAAGTTTCATCTGTCGATCTTCTCAATCAATATCCCCTTGTTCTTTCCTGAATTTTTCAGCCATCTTAAGGTTTTACTAGTCTTATACAATAAGGTGTTAATTTATGCATACTTGGATAGTTGAAAAAATACCTGTCAGTTACGCTTGTCAGCACTTTCACAAATTCTATATGGACGTTAATTGAATCTGTCTGCAACGTTCGCGTCGATGCTTGTCTAACCGTCAAATTTTTCATGCATTTGTTTAGGACGGTCTTCACATACTGATTTCTGACCTACGGATTACTCCGCTTATTGAGTTCACGGGTGTGACCCGGTTAACAAGGGTGACAAGGAGAGGGCGTGTCTAAGTTTTTCAGACTTGTGCCCAATCCTTTGTTGATTGCATTATTAACGAATAAATTTATTACTACATCAGACTGTTTTTACTATATAAATTTAAGGGAATAAATTGCTATTTCCCTAATAACGCTACTACATGAAAAAGTTGTGAACTATTTGCCTAGGGACAATTTACCGTTGTATATTTTCCCGCAGTTTTACTTTACGAGAAGTGTCTCTGTTACGTCATTCTTGAAGCCAAAAGGCGTCGCGTTTACTTACGGAAGTGTCTCTTTGTTACGTCATCTCCTTGACGCCAAAGCTTGTTCTTTTTTAACGCAAGTATGCGAAAAGGAATTTTTCTTGGTTTAACTTGGTTATAAAATACGCTTATCTTACTGGCCGCCAAACGGAACAATCACAAGTTTATTGTCACCCTCGACAGCCACTCATTTGTCACCTCGGCTGCCCTCGGAAATAGTTTGCTGTCTCGGGGGACAATAACTTGCATATCGTCTCATAGCCAGGTAAAATAGGTATACTAACATGTTCAATTTCAACAAGGTTATGCTTAACTCCCTCCAAACACCTGATCTCACCTATTTCATTTGTCGCAGGGATCAGTGTTTGCCCTTCTACATAATTGTATTCTTTAATAGAATTTTTGAGATTAATCACTGTTCTTATCATTCAACTTTTCTTCGTGAACAATATTTTGTACTGAATTAATTAAACAGAAAACTATCGTAGTTTCAAAAATGGACAGTTCGTACCTAAACATGGCTACCGTCACTTATATTATTTCCATTCCAAAGTCATTGTCCTCACCAAGAAATGAATGATACAGGAAACCAAGTTATAATAAACTTAGGCCATATATATTTATATTATCACCTCTTCCTCTTGTTGCAGGAACTATATTTACCAAAATGTCCAGAGAATAATGTGTGTTTTTCATAAAACGTTTTATGTGAATGCATGTACATTGTAATTGTTACTAGATAACCCTTGCCTGGGGAGATGGACGGACGAAGATGAATCTTCTGGTTAGGGATCTGACTTTACAGAGTATGGGTGATTTCTCGTTGATAAATCATGTACCATTGCAGTGATTTGGTATAGATGATCCAGAGTAACGTCAATTTTTCAACCCCTGTCCTGAAAATCCAGAATCCCTTTAAAAAAAGGGTCAGGATTTAATTTTTTGAGAGAAGATCGGATTGATTATATACTGTTACGTTCCCACCGAGAATATTTCACTCATATGGAGACGCCCCAACCGGTCGAAGGGCTGCAAAATTTAGGCCTATGCTCGGCACTCAGGGCCTTTGACAGAAAGGGATCTTTATCGTGCCACACCGCCTGTTGACACGGGAGCTCAGTTTTTGCTTCGGTCTTCATCCGAATGACGCCCCCGTATCAGTCTCCTCTACGACCCGCAAGGGAGCTGGGGACCTAGTCTAACCTGCGAGACCCCCAGGGGTTTTTGAGGCCTCGATCTTATTAACAAACGACATTGTATATGCATCTTTATTGCAAAATTTCATGCGTAAGAAAGTGCGACTAATTTTTCAAGCATAAAGCATTTTTCAATATTCATGAGCCAAAATATCACCCCGCTATCGAAGTGATTCCGACCAAATGAGATGGGTTTCAATTGGTGACTTATATTTTGAAAATACACCAGTGGTCTTCAGGATGGTTGTGTTTTTTTTACCCCAGGGGTCAATTAAATTCAGTATAGAATCTGTTTCCTTACTCGTAAAACGTACATGTACACCACTAAATAAACAATATGGTTAAAAGAAATGATCAATATAATTGGCGAAGTCAACAATTGTATAAACGTAGATCATAGTCCCAAAAAACACAACAAAATAGGCTGTAGGGCAAACACGGAAACCTCCGACAAAAGCGAAGGCAGGATTCGGTGCCATAAGGAGCAAGCATTCCTCTGCGACCGATCACATTCGCCTTGAGCCCGTGGTCAAAACAAAGTAAACGGGAGTTACCCGTATAAGCTCATACATTGTAACCCCGTATGAATCCGGATTAGAGAGCCCTAACGTTAAAGCGACTTGTAAAGTCGCTTTGTACTGTCGTTTTGACAACAAATCGCATGTTGATAGGAACTTTTATTAGGGCGTTATGAGCGCATATACCAATGCACACTAATTTCCAACAATATGCAATATGTATATTTTACATATTAAACAATTTCCTCTCACCCCCATATTGTTATATTTGCCAAAGTTTACCGGGGCTATTAAAGATTCAAGCCTTTATACCTATAGAAATTCGGATTCTCTTTTTTAAAGATATTATATTAAACACTTTTATTAAATAATTACTTCGTGTTCCAAATATACGGTCATTTGAAGGAAAAGAACGCTATTATATGTACATTTACCATTTTCATAGTAAAATACAGTATCTTTATCCATTGAATAAAAATTGATATTTTATACAATTGAAATAACTAGTGAAAATAACAACTGACTTGGGACGAGTTATGATGTGTGATATTATTGTTTTGGCATACTTTATATCTTTTAGGACATCATTGTCGTAAAACCAAAGAAAATTAATAAATAAAAAAGTCACATGCTTTTTAGTCTGGATTATCGTAATTATTTCACATATAAGATAGGATTTTTAAAATATTTTCATTCGTTGTTCGTTTACTCGTGAAATATGAAGAAAAAAAAAAAACCTGTTCTCACCCGTGATATAAATTCAAAATCCCAACTACATGTACAAAGCATTGAATGACCTCTAATTATAGATAAGAGATGGATTTTCTTTTTTTTATAGAGGACATTTTGTTATAACGATCATGACAATCAGATACGTTTTTAAAATTAAGGACAATTAGAGTAGCAAAATCCAGTATTGATCTACAATTACATGCGGGTTAGACTTCATTGTACATGTACTAATCAATAACGAAATATTTTCTACATTAACTTTATTACTACACATGCAATATGAACATTAGGGTATACAAAACGATAAATTTTCACAAAAATGATAAATGTTCACAAAAAGCAACAATTAATTAATTAGCCAATACATTATATCGAATGTATAGGAATATTTTGACATTGTATCTCATTACACATGTATAATGATAACAATCACTCAATTGGTTGATTTGATGAGACAATATCGTCAAAATATGAAACTTTTTTGCAAGGAATTGGCATTTTGTCGAATTTTTCGTCGACTTACAACAAATATCATCTTTTAAAAGTCGTGGGGAAAACCAGGGTGACATTCATTCATTGACTTTCTTTTTGGCGATTAGCTAGAAGTCGTCATGTTGATTTAAGTACAACCAAGGCGAGAAGATATGTCGTATAGTGCATCAAATGAAGACTTATCGAGTTTAAAAAGTCTTAAATTGTTCAAATTGGCGACAATTCGACTTTTTATATCGACATACAGAACAAGAGGTGCTCCGTAAACGTTTCCGTACAAGTCTACTTAATTATCTGACAAGTCAACATAATTTTCTGACAAGTTAACATAATTACATGACAAGTCAGCCATAATTATCTGACAAGTCGACCATAACAGGTGATGTCGACTTGTCAGATAATGATGTCGACTTGTAAGATGTCTATTGTCAACTTGTCAGATGTATGTCGTCTTGTCAGATAATGATGTCAACTTGTTCAAGAATTATGGTCGACTTGTCAGATGTTATGTTGTCTTTGTCAGATAATGATGTCAACTTGTCAGATAATGATGTCGACTGTCAGATTAAGGATGTCGACTTGTCAGATAATGATGTAGCTTGTCAGATAATGATGTCGTCTTGTCATATAGTTATGTCGTCTTGTCAAGATGATTTATGTTGACTTTCAGTTCGTCCTATGTCAGCTGTCAGAAAAATATGTTTCAACTGGATGCACAAAATTGGGCATGAACACGTTTTTCATCATGAATTCTTCACACCGTGAATATCTGACAAGTCGACAAAAAGAAATCTGACAAGTCGACATAAATATCTGACAAAGTCGACATAAAGTACTGACAAAGTCGAACATATTACTTGACAAGTGGTTGCAGAAATATGCCACCATAAAAAATACATTTTAGGAATATTATATGAATTTGTGTTGAAATATTAGTCATCCGGCGATGACGTATAAAAGATGACGCTATTTTTTTTTTCATTTGTTGTTTGTCGCGAAAGAGTGTGAATGTTAACGATAAATTTGTACATCGCCATTTAGAGAATGTTTATGTTTCCTGCGACATGGAGGTCGTGGATCTACATGTATTATTGTTAATTGTGCTTGGGTTCTTACATCTGTATCCGTGGTGGAATTGTTTTTGAGTAAGCGAATGTCGAGTCCCGGCCGAGCGGGTTCATGGATCTGAGTATTTATTGTTTTACGTCCCACTCGGAGAATATTTCACTCATGGAGACGTCGATCACCATTGGCAGTGAAGGGCTGAAAATTTAGGCCTGTGCTTGGGCAATGGCACTCAGGGCCTTTGAGCAGAGAGGGATCTTAAATATCGTGCCATACCCTACTGTGACACGGGACCTCGTTTTTTGCGATCTTCATCGAAAGAGTGCCCATTCAGTCGCCTCTTACGACACGCAAGGGGCTACTGAGGGTCTGTTCTAACCCGGACCATCACGGGTTCAAGTGGCATGGATAAGGAGTTGAAAAGTTGATAATCTAAATAAGGGGAATTCGTGTGATAACAGATATTTTGTTAATTTCGTAAATATATGGTCTATCGATTTTCTAACACTCTGAGAGATTAACACAGCTAGTACGTCATTCAGTTTCGGACGGGAGATGTTTACCAATATTCACCAGAGGGCGTATTACGCTGCGCTACAACACTAGCCCGGTGGGGTCCCGGTTAGAATAGGTCCCCAGTATACCCTTTCGTGTCGTTAGAGACAACTGAATGGGCGGTCATTGATGAGACTGGAAAAACCGAGGCTCCGTGTCACGCAGGTTGTAGCAAGATAAAGATCCCTCCCTGCTCAAAGGCCTTGAGTGCGAGCATAGGGCCTAACTTTTGCAGCCCGCGACTGGTGACGTCTCCGTATGAGTGAAATATGTTTGAGTGGGACGTAAAACAGAAAATAATCAATCAATCATGGATTTACTCAGTGAACCGGATTAAGATATGGGGCTCCCGGATTGGATGTTAAACGCCAATAAGATATGCTTATTCCTCCTTCGGCACCCGAACCCACCATCCGTATATCCAGGGTTGCGACTTCGGCTATTTTTTTAATTTGTATTCTGGTCAATTGAGCCACATCCAAGCTTAACCAGAGTTTTTAGCTACCTGAGCTTTTCTATCAAATCTTGTACCGTTTGGTTGTCGTCAGTGGTCGCCGGTTTTTGTAGAACTTTTCGCACAGTTTTCATCTTCTCCAGAACACAATGGAACAATTTTAACCAAAATTTATAATACATAATCTTTTAAATTGTTTAAAAGTTTTTTTCTTTTCAAATTAAAGGATTGACCCCATCAAAGGGAGATTACACGTAAAATGCCCAAAACGGTTTCATTAAAAAATTTCTCACAAACCGACTGGGGCCAGAAAAGCTTGAAATATTTTCATGTAAAAGCTTTATGATACATAGTGCGGATTCAAGTTGGTTCAAATCATGACCCCCATGGCTAGAGTGGGTTCACAATAGGGGATCAAAGTTCTTCATTCAAATATATAGGGAAAATCTTCTTCACAGGAACCATTGGACCAGAAAACAATATTTACCTAAAAGCTTTATGATAAAGATTTGATCCAAGTTTGTTTAGATTATGCCATCCTCCCCTTCCCGGGAGGGGGTAGGGTGGGATCACAATAGGGGATCATTTATAGTTTTACATGTTGATGTGAAGAAAACCACTGGGCCAATTTCAACCAAACGTGGTACAAATCGTCCTTGAGTGAAGGGGATTCAAGCTTATTCAAATGAAGGATCAAGCCCCCATTACAGGGAAGACAATCACAAAAATGAAAAGAAAAAATAGTGTCGTGTCAATGGCCAGAAAAGCTTTGATATTTATATGAAAGCTTCCTGATATTTTACAATGTGTAGTTTGTTATGACCCCAGGGGGTACGGTCGGGCCACCATATGAATCAAAGTTTTATATGCGAAATCTATAAGGAACATCTTTAAAGGGCTTCTTCTAAAGAACCATTGGACCAGGAGAAAGGATATTTAATATCTGAAAGCTTCCTGATATAGAGTAGATCCAAGTTTGTTCAGATCATGCACCCAGAGGATGATGGGTAGGAGCCACAATAGGGAATCAAAGCTTTACATGTTCTCCAAAACCACTAGGCCATTTCAACCAAACTTGGTACAAATCATTCTTGAGTAAAGGAGATTCAAGTTTGGTAAAGTGATTACCCCTAGGGAAGGAGATCAAATTTTACATATGCCTGCATATAGGAGAATTCTTTAAAGATATTCATTGACTATATAATATATGGGCTTCTTATTTATGCAGCAAAATCTTTCATTTGATGCAATGGTGTTCCTGTGACCTTGACCTGGCAGTTTGATCTACTTTAAGATCTTTTATTTTATAACAACCCGTGGGGGTCCGGGTTAGAATAGGTCCCCAGCATCCCCTTGCGTGTCGTAAGAGGCGACTTCGGATGAGACCGGATAAACCGAGGTGTGGCACGATAAAGATCCCTCCCTGCTCAAAGGCCATGAGTACCGAGCATAGGCCTAGGTTTTGCAGCCTTCACCGGCATTGGTGACGTCTCCGTATGGGTGAAATATTATCGAGTGGGACGTAAAACAATAAATAATCAATCAATCAATCAATATTTCATAACATGATGTATGGCCTTAGGTGTTGGTCATATTAGTGTGGAGGCATTCCTATGTTATATAAATTCGTTTCTGTTATGGTGTGATCTTTTGGCAACAATATGGGGTGAACATTTTCACAGGATAAAGATTAATTTAAATTCTTTTTAAAATCACCACTACTGAACAACGGAAGGGCCAAGGGCACTCAGGTGAGTGATGTCGCCCATGGAACTCTTGTTTTCTAGACCGTATGGTGATTTGATGGAAAAACCTTCGAGAGGACAATTAGTGTTGTTTTCACTAATCAATTACTAGTACATCTGGGAGTTTTAGACATGTACTCATTGCACCGACTGTGTCACGCCACCAATCTTTTTCCTCTGATACGCAGGTGTTCGTTAAATTCCATAGTTCTTTTGTTGTGCCTTGTGTTTGATAGACCCTGACTACTGTTTAATTTTGAAATGAACATTGACTAACAGCAAAGTTAAAAAATTATAATAAATGGAATGATGTAAGTTTTTCCATCATCAACTTCCCATATTCATGTAGCAATATTTCATTATCACATGCATAATGTGTTTATGTCCCTCAATTGATGTGATACGCGGAAACATGTGCTACACATGATCAATTTTCAAACAACGACAGAGTACTAAGAAATAAGTTGATCTTACAGGGGTTCTAGCAGTCTAGTTTATAGTCAGCATTTTGAAAATTATATGGTTGTTATAATAATAAAATTTGTTAAATGCAACCTGTCATTTGGCCCAAACTGCCCGACCTGTTTCGTTACTCGCTAGACCGTTCATTTTGGCAAATCCGTTTATCTGATTTAAATTATAGTGCTCTCGGCGGTTGTGACCGGTCAACGGGTTTACTCTTCTGATGCACCTGGTCTTACCCTGTTGCTTCCGGGAGTCCATGTCTGCGCTACATTAAAGTTTGTATTCTTTATGGGAATTTTCAGATTGTTATCTTAAATTTTTCAGTGAAATTCTGTTTAAGTTCATCAACGTGTTTGCTATATCACTGTATTCAGCTATACCTAATTCGTGTGAAATCAAATATTTCAATAATTTTTAAAAATTATTGGAATGATCAAAAAAATAAATAAATGAATAGAAAAGAAAACAGAAAGAAAATAAAAAGATACCTGTATTGGGAAATTCGATCAGAGTACGTAGTAACTTAATTTTTCAGACTCCCAAAATGCAGTTTATAGATCCAGGTAGTGTATCATCTATGAAACGGAGATTGAATTTCGATTAACTAGGATAACCCTTTACAATAACAAAAATGTTATTGCAAATACATGTATAAGTAATACATTTTAGGTGGTTATTTTCCCGGGGTTTCTTCTACAAATCCATATGAATCCGTACAATTCATTTAGTCATTCGGTATAAAACTGACAAAAAGTGGTCCATTTGGTATTTTAATAGATAGATAATATTTAAAATTTGCATGTTCAAATAGGTTATTTTGTCAAATCTTTGCGACCACAGGGTCTCTGTGTATTGATATATATTTAATATGTGTAGACAATATTCAACACTACACAGGTAATTCGTTTAGTGTGTGCTTAGAGTCACTCTCACTAACCACAAAACAGTGGAATACATTGTCAAGGTAGACGTGTCCCTAGTTATTCGATATACATGTACTTCCTCGTAAAGGGAAACTGAAAGGCATGCTGTGTGTGAATTACTTCAACGTTCTGTTAAATAGGACCCCGGATGCACTTGATGTGATTGAAAAGGCAAATTTTTACTTGATAATAAAACTTCTACAAAAGGAATTATGTTGGTTTAAATGGTCGAGGCAATAAAAAATTCAATATGATAGCCTTTGAACCAGGATCTATTAAACCACAGCAGTGAGGTGTTCCAAGATCATTGACATTAAGTTCTAGGTCCCTGTTTGTTATCTATGATCTGGTACGCACTATTGAAAAGACAAAAACATAGCAGATGTTCCGAATATACTGCTACTTTATCAAGATAAGTAATTAAAGTTGATCAATGAATTCTTCGTAATTTCTGCATCTCGAAATAATAAGTTCGTGATACGAATGTACAGCAATGGGATGTTGGGTTCGCGTAAACATACAGACAGACAGACATACGGACGGACAGACAGATAGACAAACAGACAATCTAAAATATATGTAGATATCGGCGTTCTGATATCTCTTTATTATATATTCTTAAAAAATCATTTCATATTTCAGCAAATTGAACATGTAGATGCCACTAGGTTATAACCTAGCAAACTTCGTACGTGATTCCCATACAAAATCAGAACCACTTACCGTGACCTCAACAGAAAATCACGTTAAACAAACGTCCGTTAAAGTTTGTATACCATGCACTTGCTGCAGTGCATGTAGCGTTATGGTTTTATTTTTGTCTTTGGTCATAAAAATATAAAAACATAACGCTACAGGCTAACGTTTCTGACTTTCCTAACTGCAATTTATATAATTTCATTTCATTGAGGATTTAAAAAAAAATTATTTCATCTTTTTTCCCCATGAAATCATTTTCGGTTAGCGATTTTCTATGCAGTGCTATCTATAATGATAAGCTCACAGAATTGAGATATTCATTTTCCTAGAGTAATCGACTGAAAACTAACAAGAACTACTTTGTAACTGGTAAAACCAGTCCCGCTTCTATATACCTTTATGGAATGCCCTGGAGTACATTTGAGATTAAACATACAAATATCGCCCTAATCTGATTTAAAGTTTTGGTCTGAACTTTTAAAATAATACATGTATTTCTTTCATGTAATTAAAACGATATGTGCAATTTAAGCTGTAGGTACGCACAGACAAACTGTTACATGTATAACAATTCGTCATACATCGTCTCTTTCAGGGGCAGAGCAAGGCGTACCGCACGCACGCACACATTCGCCCACCCACCACAAGATTATACAGAGTGATACATGTAAGACCTCTATTGATTCCTGGGGGCTATTTACAGAGTTTAGTAAATTAATATATGCATTCAGTGTATTCAAAAGAAACCTAAAATTAACATAGTTTTGAACCACACTGTGTGTATCCTATTTTGATGTTTTTTACGCTAGAATCAATTTGAATTTCCCATTGATTTTTCAGCGTAGAGATGCGTAGCTGCACGTAGGATGTTATCCATGGCTTTAATCGAAGAAAGTAAGTTTTGTGGGTTTTTTTTCAAAACATACATGTATATGATTAGGTACATTTACGTTGATTAGAAAATTAACAAAATGTAGATGACCTTTCCGATGAGCATGCACAAATTTGCGAGGGGAAATGTGATAAGTTTTTAACAATTATATTGAAAATTTCGTGCAAAAATCATTCTACAGATGTAGGCCTAGGACAACATGAAATAGCATTTCATTTTATGAATACATGGTTTATGGGATTACTGATTCTTTTGATTAATTGTGCATACAAATGCTTAAATAAATCTCTGCTCATGCGACATCACAATTTTCTGTTTACTGGTTGAAATGAACATACTATAGTATATAGTTATCGAGAAAGTATTCAAAGGAAATTCTATTTTTGGCAGTTGGCGTGCCAGTGTAATGTGTTTGTATCCTGCGCGTTACTCGCCATTAAAAGATGCAATTTTTCAAAAGTACATTCAACAAACAAACATCACCACACAAATCCCGTAATGTAGTTATTGATCGACCATATCAACAGTTTTATATTATCTACCTAGAAATCCCACATCTACCAATGGCTGAATCCCCACAAAAAGTCCCCCAGTTCTACAGACGAGTACTTCCACAGAGCTGTATATCATTTTACTCGCAGGAAGGAAAGAAGATTTTCCAAGAAGCCCTGGAGTCTGGTCACATGGACTGCTACTTTAAGTTGGCGGCCCAGTTTCGGACACAGGATGAGCCGGCTTTCTGCGGACTGACCACTCTTGTGATAGCACTGAACGCTCTGGAAGTCGACCCGGGAGAAGTGTGGAAAGGTAAAGTACAGAAAAGTTAAACTTTGGTGTAGAATGAAAAGTGAAAGTGAGCATACTCTAATTGAAGTTGACATGTCCAGGTGTATGGGTAAATGAAAATGAAGGACGCAATCTTTAAGCCAAGTTGAACATTATGTTGAAATATAAAAGTAATCTATTTTACTTCATATGCTTAATCGTCCTCCATACCTCAGGGCCATGGAGATGGTTCCACGAGAGGATGCTAAACTCTTGTGTTCCCATCAGTCAGGTGGAACAGGAGGGTATCAACTTCAACCAGTTTGTCTGTCTGGCCGGATGTAATTCACTGGATACCCAGCCCACAAAGTCAGGAACTGGGGGGACACTGAAGCAGTTCAGAGAGAAGGTCGTAGAGTACTCGAAGAGGGATGATGCTTTCCTGATTCTCAGCTACTCAAGGAAAACACTCAATCAGTCAGGTAAAACTTAACATTCACGACTACTAGTACTTGTCCACGTTGTTTCTCCTGTTTCTTTTTTAAAAAGTGTACAGAACATTTGCAATAAAGTTAATTGTCGAGAAATTGATAATGTGTATCAATTTATTGCATTCATCATATCATTAATCAGCTGATATTAGAAAAATCCATGGAAATGTTTTAAACCGATAAGATTCAACTCACATTTGTGACTAGAGATAGAGAAATCTCTTTCACACTGAGACATAGAACCCTTTAATCGGTCAGTATGTTGCCGACAACCAAACATAAGTCATTATGACCCCTTCTGGAATTTTAATCTGTTTAGCTGTTTAACAAACGGGATGGCTTCAGCTCCTCTATCGTCAAACTAGCAATACTGTATCATCACCTGCATATGGTGTTTATGGCTCTCAATTTAGTCAATACACAGGAAGTTTGATCAGTTTATAAGTTTCAACAGTCTCTTTTAAAGTCAGTATTTCGCAAATCGTTTGGTCTTGATTACTATCTAATTCATCAATACAGCCTGTCATAGGGTCAAATGATGTCGGAGTCATCTGTTAGGTTGTTCGTCACACACACTGATTTAATCTATGAATTATTAGATCTAGACACGATGGGTATGATCGGTCGACAGGGATCCTCATTTCTCCTAGACAACTGATTCCACCTCGGGTATGGCTAGGCCTCCGTTCCCCCCCCCCCCCACTCTTAATTGTGTATTCTTTGTAGGAATTGTGAGATGAATCTTTGTTCGTTATCTTCACCTTTACATGGCTATCTGTTTTCAGATCGTACATGCGACATGTCTTTAACACTGTAAGACATAGGACCATCAAACTTGGTCCGTTGATGCATATTCGTTTGGGGGAGGGGTGTCGTGAACCCCGGGGGGTCTCAACCTATACTTTGGGTACAGACGTCCCGCTGAGATTTTCAACCCCCCCCCCCCCCCCTAAATATATTCAATTTTTTTGAAACCATACCCATTCATATATTCCGTTGAAAATTCTGACACCAATCATATATTTTATACCAAAATTGTGACCTATTCATGTATAGCTGCTGCCCATTTAAGTAAGTGCACACTGTATTTTTAGTTTCGGGAAAAATGTCCTAAATATTTTATGATTACAAACCTTATTAGAGGATGAACTCCAGCAAAAATTGGCATATTAAAAATTGTCTACCAATTGATATAACAGATTGATGAAAATGGCACCCCATTGATATATTTGACTTGTCAAAAAAGCGACCCATACCAGCGGCACGTCTGTGTTATTTGTGGTTGATATAAGCAATACTATAGGTAAGAGGTTTCCCCGGGTCGTGAACCAAACGTACACAGGTATTTAACTTCGACCCCGTTTTGGACATATATCAATCGTGTTCAGTCCATATCCACCACAAAGTAACACCTAGGACTCGCTACCTGTTTAGCTCATGTATCTCGAGGGAAGGTGTGTCATAATCCAAATATAGGCATCTGTGGTCTCTATTATATTTTTGATTACACGCCTTCAAAACATCATGCAGCTACATGTACATATTTGATGTATGTTGCTGGATAGTATGTCGCGAACCAAGCTTTCGTCAGTGCGACCTCCTGGTATTTTTTTAGTTATGCGTATTCAAATTGCGAATGGATCATTTCTTGAACACTGTGAAGCTTTGAACTATCATACTTGGTCAGTTGATGCAATTTGGGGAGGTGTGTTGTAACTTAACACAGGTCATCGCAACGTCATTTGAAAATTCTATGGCTATTGGTATATACATATGTTCAAATCGTGTCGGCCTCATATCTTGAGTACTGTAAAGCGTATGACCTTCATCTTAGTACTTTGGGAGAAAGGATTGTTGTGACCCAAGAGTAGGTGTCACTTCATTTTGGGATTGCAATAGACAGCGTCACAACCTATGACTTCTAGTGTGCAAACAAAGGCAAACACCATATACATGTAGTTGCAGACGGGCGTATCATGTACCATGGCAGTATACTTCATTTATACTCTCAAGCATATAGACTTGAATAAGATTCAATATCTAATCGTGTTGTAGGTGATGGACATTTTTCCCCAGTTGGAGGATACCACCCTGAGAGGGACCTTGTTCTGATGTTGGACACCGCGAGGTTCAAATATCCCCCTCACTGGATCTCTGTGGAACTTCTCTGGGAGGCCATGCACGCTATCGATAAAAGCACAGGTAAATGCATCCTGATAAGCTATGGTGGGGAAAAGGTTACGATAACGAATAATTTAATAAATGCTAAAAATATGTATATTTGATAGTAAAGCAAGCACGAACCCCTAAAATAGATATCTAGGAGGAGTATGCATCCCCTGTTGACCTGAGACACTATAACCTGATCAGATAAACAAACTAGTGATCCATATGAAAATCGGTATGTAAAGAAAGACTTGACAATTAATATAAAACACACCACATTCTACTCAAAGACAAATTGTTTTGCAAATAAGATCAGTATAACCATCGATATGCGAAATGCGAACGAGACAGCTGAAATATCAACTCATTTATCAGTAGTCTTCATCGATTTTAAACATTAATCATGAATACAACATGCTCTCGTGTGCCTAATCGGTTAGATTGATTGATTGATTATTTATTGTTTTACGTCCCACCGAGAATATTTCACTTATACGGAGACGTTCTTAATGCGGTTAGAGACATAATCGGTTAGAGACATAATCGGTTAGGACATAATCGGGTAGAGACATAAACACTATATGCATGTGATGATGGAATATGCTACATAGATATGGGAAGTTGACAATAGAGAAACTTTTAATTAACTTCGTTTGTCGTAAATTGAGTTGCTAGTGTGTCCCTGAATGTCTATCCAGATATAAAGCAGATGTGGAGGACTGGGATTGTTCTTCTTTCGATGTAATAAGATATACTATTCTCACATTTTCACCAGTGTGAGACCGACTTTACCCAGTTGAGACAGTCATGCGAGATTTTTCGATCTCACACTGCTGCGACGTCATTTCATTGTGACGTCATATATTTCCTATGATTTACGTTACACGATGAAGCAAAACTTTTTATATTGTTTCGTTTAAATTTCGATTTGATATAACTTTCTGGCGGACAGTCTTGAGTTTTTTAGTTTACACTAATAGTGTAAACCATTTTCGGGTATGCTCTTTCTGCCTGTCGAATTAGTTTTTGTTTTAAAGTTCAAATAAAGATATTGATAATTTTAAATTTCAAAAAGCTCCCGATTTTACGCACTAATCAGTGAATAAAATGTGAGAAAAATAATCCTTCATTATTTACTCGTGGGATAGGGAAATTCCACCTCGTCCTAGACTGCGAATCTTGTCCCCTCGGTGGAATTTCCCTATCCCACACTCGTACTAATGAAGGATTATATTAGTATATCATCGATTGATTGGTAATTCTGTGTATCTAAATGTTGAAAGTGACTCTATTATTTTATACCCAACTGTTAGCTT
>CAJDSM010001232.1:0-12911 GCA_903981925.1 Ostrea lurida
TAACTAACGTTCGTGCAACTGGATCCTGGTAACCCAAGTCCTGGTTCCAGTGTTACTCATCAATTGTACGCTGAAAATATTCTGTCTAAAGTTGTGGAACATGATAAGAAAATTTGTCCTGCAACCAGTACCAGGGATTTTTCTAGTTTCTTTTCTACTACTGGTTAAAGGGTACCTTTTCCCCCTTGACGAACAAAGGAACAAAAATTTCCCCTTCCACAGGTAAAAATCCCCATGATTTGTAAAAACCACACAAATATATTCGGAGATTTTTTACAAAAAATCATTTGATACATGTATTTCTGAATATTTTTTCTATTATCATAAAAGATATACAAGAAGTAGAAAAGAATCAGTAATCAACCGTCGCACCACATCTGATCCATTACACCTTAAAGATAATTATTATTGGATCTCCTTGTCCCTAACCAAATATGCAAATAGATCACATTGCGACAAAAGTTTAAACTCTATCCGATAAGCCATAAAGAAGAAAAGTGTTCACAAGATCTTATCAGAATGGACAACTACCATACAGCACGGGAAACGTGCAAAAGCAATATCTCAAACGTAACAGGTGGAATACCACTCATAAAAGACTATTCAGCCGAAGTTCAGGGCCTGCGTTCAAAGATCGCGGTGGCGTATGCACATCGCCCTTAGGCCGCGCGTGGCTAGAAATCTAGGTATCTTGAACACACTTGTAGGATTTAATGCTTGTTATCGCTACATAAGGGTGCCTAGCATTACCGTTCAAGTCATAGCGCTTACCGAGCCCACATAAGCCGCGCATACGGACCTTGGAAACGCGCCCTGTGTTAGTAGCTAAGCTGACCTAATGTGGGTCCACAGCTGGGACAGGGACTTTAGAGAAATTCATCCAACCAATCCTTGGTCAGCATTCTGCCCACAGGCCGCTTGGTATTGTCTGCTTGCCATACCGCGTGTGCTTCTAACATTCCTGTTTGTTGGTTTCCTTTCATCAGCGTTTCACGTACTCATCCTCCCAGTTTTTTTGCAATCCATCTTGATATCAATAGCATTGTCATTCATGTTTTTCCAATATACATTTGTTCCATACAGAAGCACATGAAATCCCAAAACATCTAATATGAAATTAAACGTGAGGATGACCCAACCAAAGTCATTGTATGAAAGTAGTTAAATGATGTGGAAAGATAGCATTTTCTCCCCAAAACTTGAATTGTATTATTACAGGTGACTAATCGATTACTCCAAAGTTCCAAGGGGACCAAGAGAAATTTTTGAGAGTTCTCTCGCAGATTTGAACAAAGTCTCCGGGAAACACTTATGGTTTCACAGATTTCACAAGTGTGTAAAAGTTTTTAACTTAACAACATTGATTACGTTTCTCTTTTATTTGTCAGACTTGATTTCAAAACAAAAAGAACTTTATCGTGCCATACCGCTTATATACTCGCCTATTAAAGTCGGTTCGCCTAGAAGTCGTTGTGTTTTTTGAGATCAATTTTGAAGGATTTTGCATTGACCCGCCTATAATTCAAGGTGGCGGGTACCACTTATATTCGCCAGAATCGGAGGTGTGTGGACAATTTCACAATCAAAGTTACACTGGTCCTGCCCGTTTTCAAAAAATTATTTTTTGATAAATGATTTTACCGGTATTTGCTTATTCTATCTCCAAAAATCAATTTGTCATTATCAATTTTCTTTATTATTTAACATGTGTTTAATAATATTTTTTGATGTTCTTATGTCCAGACTACAGTCTGGAATCAGCTGATGATGATCGTGATGATAGTTGGAGTTGATATAAAATAAACAAAAAAATTGGTACAGCAATGTTCCCTTGACGATAGAAAAAAATTAAATCTCCCTTTGGGGTGCGGGCCTAATTAAGTCAAGACAAAGTCTACTATTTTTGGCACCAAAAAGGGTTTACCTCCCCACAACCAAATCTGACTTATAGGTGGTAAAGTATATACGAGTTAATTAAAAAAGGATTTTTTTGAAAGTTTTATATTGTGATTTTGTTACTCTTTGAGTTGTGCCAAGCATAAAACATTACGATTTACATAACAAAGTTTTTCACATAAATACGCTCTTCACCTATCCTGTCGCAACAAAACACAAAAGCCAGGAGCGTCAATTTGAATAACATTTCAAATTGGGATTGTTTATTGGATCATTCAATTGGAATGTCTCTAAGAAATATTGTTGTGCAAAATTATAGCTCCAAAAGTTACCGATTCCCACAAAAATGTGAGCGTCGTTGGGCATGTTCTCGGCCAAATATTTAAAATTTGATAATTTCGAATTCATCTTCAGATCATTACTTAACATGGACTCATGTGCAGGGCTCAGTCGAAAAATTTGCCAAATTAAGACTACTTAAATTTCATTACCCGGTCCACCCTATAAGAAACATGCAATGCGGTGCGCGGCGTGAATGTAAACACCCTCTTTCCAGGTAAGTCCCGAGTGAAACTCTCTCTCAATTTATTAACACTTTTGTTGATTGTGGTGGATTTAACCATACTCTACCACGCTTCGAGGAGATCGAGAGTGAAAAACAATGCAATATTGGTTTTTACCGTGGACTTGCCCAAATTCCACATCTTGTGAGATCGACGATACTTCTTCGAGATCAATTGTTCGAGACATCTATGGTATAATTTGCTTAGTTATATTTAGAAAAAAAATCGGGACCGTGATTTCACTTTGAGTTTAATACCAAAAGTCACCTTGATAATCAATAAATTTTTTAAGGGGCGTAAAAAGTTATACCTTTGGTGGGTTCTGTTAGATTCGGGGGCTTCTACGTTTTTTTTCTTGCATTGATTCTGATTGCTGATTAGTATTGCCAAATTGCACTTCTGAATGTGACATAGTGTGTACATGTTAAATTAAAACAATACCTACTAATAGCATTTTTGCCAGAAACAATAAAACCTTCATATTAGTAAGACTGGTTCAAATGTAGATATCTTATTCTTGACTGCACTTTTACAGGGAGATATCCATGATACACCACCTGACAGACGATCACGAAGACATATCTACAGCGGTAAGGCCAGTTGCCCAAAATGAGCCTTCTTCGTCCACACACCCACTGGGATTACTGAGACAAAGGGCCCGGGGACGTGCGGCAGTACATAAGCTTCCTACCATCTTGGTTCTAAGCTTGGTCATCAACCAAATCCGGTACTTTACTTTTGAAAACACCTCTTGCATGTGGACCAGCTCTTGTTACCTGGATATATAAGAAAAGTTCGTTGTATCATTTCCTCAAAATAGCATGTTGAAGATTTATTAAACATGTATTACAAATGATACTGATAGTGACATGAAAATTTGCACACTTTGATTTTTCTTTTTTTTTTAAATGAGTAACAGGGTTTT
Source organism: Ostrea lurida (assembly GCA_903981925.1). Taxonomy (NCBI): domain Eukaryota; kingdom Metazoa; phylum Mollusca; class Bivalvia; order Ostreida; family Ostreidae; genus Ostrea; species Ostrea lurida. Next base: position 3,385 of record CAJDSM010001232.1, read on the forward strand.
CATCAAGGACCCTAGGCCTTTTTCAATTACACATTAGCACAACTGCTTGAATTGGGGAAAATAATTTATGGGGGAAAAAAAAAAAAAAAAAAAAAAAAAAAAAAAAAAAAAAAATGGGCGTGAAAAACCAAAACCAGTCCATTAAGGTATAATTCATTGGTGTCCCAATAGCGTCCATGTGCAAAAGTGCAACTGTGTGTTTCTTAAAACGCTCTATCACCACCAACACGCCATCATGCTAACAGTCGCATCCGTGCCTTTCATGCCGTCACATGTTATTTTCTGTCACACTAACATGTGCAATCACGCCTGTCATTACTAACACACAATCGCGTTTTCATGCCGTCGCATGTTATTTCTGGGCAGGTGCCTCAATCACACGGAATCAGCGCCTTCCACACTCATAACACGATGTGTTGCGTATTAAATGCAACAGTGTGCTTGATGTGTTAGCATTGAAAAGCACAAAAAGCGTGAAGTGTGTTGCATGAAAAAGTGCGATGGCAGCTGTACCTCGTCCATGCATGTAGTTAGGCCCTGCACATAGCATGTTTTTAAGAAACCGCACTGTCTGCGCCTTTTGTACATTGCCCTATCGGGACACCATAATAATTGGAATCCTCTTGACTTCAATTTGGTCAAAGCTTACTTCATTTTCAAAGAACATAGATAAGCAATTTAAAACAATTTTGATGCAAAAGAAAATATGTTTAATTTGTGGGCCTATTAAGGAGATTTTGTGTAATATATTAAATATCTTAGATTTTGGAATTTTTCTTTTACCTGAGATGGGTGGCTTGGAGACTCCACACTTTTCATCAGGACATGTTTTTATAGGCCTTTGACAATTACCCTCAACTGATCTTTGCCACTGTTGAAATAGTCCCTTCATGCGCAAATTTTGCAGAAAACATAGGCCCACCCAGTTCCAAAAACTTTAATACACTGGGAACCAAAGTTTCTCTCCAAAACAAAACATGGGGACAAGAAAAAATGGATTTATTGAAAATCAAGCTGCAGAGCTTGTTTGTTGTATTTCAAAAGTATCACAGGAAGCAGACGAATCATACAGAGGCCAATGGTCATTGAATGGCCGCGAATCTAAACGAAGAATCACGTCTGGTTGTCTCGTAGGAAATAATCAACGGGTTTTTCTAAGTCCCAGGAAACTGAAGGAATCGTCCAACAGGAAGCTAGTCCAAAAGTATACCAGGATAAAAAACAGATCCCTCATGTCCTGCCATTAGTTATCCAAGCTTTGTACACAGCAAAGACAACTGCAAAAAGTAAATTAGTATTGCTTCATATTAAACTATCAAAATTCTTTGAACATAGTTGTAATTTAAAGTTCAAAGAATGTTTACAATGCAGCAGAATTTTTCATATAAATGTTGGGTTTACCTGTTTTCTGTGAGCCACTTGCAGGACAATGTAAATTGGGGTGGGACTATCGGTGATAGTCCGGTCGGCTAACTGTAAGCCAGGATCAAGGGGAAGGTAAATGCTGACACTCTATGAATTCTTCCAGCTTTAGTTATCATCTTGAAATTTGAACAACATTTGCAAAATAATTTGCCAATTAGCAGGTTAATAACTTGTCCGATAGTCCGTGTCCAGTTCAATTTTGTGATTGAACAAGTCAATCTCTAAAATGCACTTGCTGATCGGCAAACACCTTTTTCAAGCTTGTATTTTGTTATTAATAAAAACCGCAAGCATTTTTCAAATATGAAACTAATTATGAATACTAAACCATGGAATGTAAACTGGTCTTCCATACTCATTGAGATAAATGACCAGACAAAGTTTAGCTTTACCTTCAATGTTCTGTTTTGATTAATAAATAAAGCCTTAAACTTTGAATTTATAGTCTTGAAAATAAAGTCTTTTAATAGATCTTGTTTTTGTTTTTGGATTCGACAAGTTAAATATTACATTTCAGACAAGTAAAACACTTTGTGACAGCTTGTCAATGCGCAAGTTGGGAAATTTAAGTTAAGTTTGAGCCTGAATAGACTCACATTTCTTAAATTAGGAATAATGACACTAGATGTTGATAAATGTACATGATGATATTCAGGTTTATTTGAAATTTCAGTGATGTTAAAATCATTTAATTTATTTCACGTGATCACCTACGCCATCTCATTGGTTAAAACACCTTTTAAGAATTGAGATGATTTTTTCGACCACGTACCTGGAACAACAAGTAAAGTCTAATGAACATTACTTGTTGTTGTAGTATAAAAATTAATATGAATAAGAGGGAAATAAATGTTATTTATTCTTTTCGGATATACAAGGTTATCACCGAAGGATTTAAGACGGAAAATTTTTTTCATCAATGCGCTTCGCGCACACTGATGAGTTTACCGTCTAAAATTCAGTGATAGCCTGCATCACCCGAAAAATATAAGATTCCATTTCTATATAACATACGTTAAACAATGACGCAAACCAATCAGCATGATTAAAAGGCCAAGAACCACAGAAAGTTTTTATTGCACGTGAAAGTGTGGCTAAAGGTCCATTTCAAAAATTGCCATCACGAAATTGTTTAACTGTAATGCTTTTCATTATGGATGCAAACATATCATGGAAATCTGAGTTTCCATAGCGATTGCATGCCATTATTTTACCCCTAAAGGCTGGATCCAGTTGCCACGACGTTAGTTAAATTAACTTTCAATTAAGTCCTAATGACAGTTTTAATTTCTTAAGCGGGAACAGTTAAGCTAACGGATAGTTAATAATTTGGGTTGCACGAAAAAGGAGTTAATTTCTTAATTTGCTAAACTAGTATTTAAACAGTTAAATTCTTGTTAAATCCTTGTTAAATTCGTCTGCACGTTGCCATTTACCTTCCTTATTGAAAAAGAAATGGCCTCCAAGAAGTTGCAGGGAGTACAAATATGGAGTCCTCGCGGACGAATCAGTACACTGTACAGATGTTTGTGGAAAGAAATTGAAAACGTATTTGAAGGGCAAAACATTCTAATTTAATAACAATGCCTAAAAAAGCCGCTAAATGGCAAGAACTGACAACTATTATCAATTCAAATGGGGTTCAAAAGAGCGACTATCGAACAGGTCCAAGTTCAAGTGCGGGCAACCCTGCAACAAGGGGCCAAGCGGACGTTTAGCGAGGCAAGGAAGTTATCTAAAATGACTGGACGGAGGACCCCCACCTAAGCCACCGGACTTGCCGCTGGAGGAGAAGATGCATCGGAAATGATGAAGGTAGACCTAACTTCAGTGGCATTGTCGGTGGCTCTTTCAGTCGTCGATGGCCGCCCCCCTTGCACCAGGTAATATACTTTAACATTTCGTTAGCTTTTATATAAATTTTATGCCAAGTAATTCATATTCAGTTTTCATATTCAAAAACTAAAATTGTCTTCAATTTCAAGAATTACGTCTAATCATATGTATGAATTCTATGATGATTCGACTTTGAACAGTATTGTTTACTATACATTGTGTCGTATGACAAAAACACATGGAAATCGATGACGTTCATTTGTAGAGCATGGAAGTGCCCCGCCCACGACCCCGTAGTTTTCAGAACTAGGCCTAATAAATTCAATGTAATGCAAATTTTTGCCCTGAAATGTAAAATATATCGATATTGAAACATAAAGTACATTACCATATCGTATCATTTACAGACCCTATTCATGAATCCCTTTTCACTCAGCATGGCACCGACTCGGGAGTTCTCCGAGTTGTGAGTTTAATGCTATTGGCATAATTTTTTTGAAAAATCCAGGATATTCGCCCCACAACACAGAAATACATTATCCTTGTTGAATCAGGTCCCTGTGGTTCTCGATGATAACAATCGTCAAGGTGTTGACTTTCTAATTAGCCGCAGCTCACCTGTGGACTAATCTAGACATCACTCCATGGCGCAATTACATGGACGTTCATATATGCTGTGATATAACTGTGTAGAACCACCATATGCATTCCGTTCCGGCATCCAAACTTTTAGGGAAAACTTTTTTTGTTCTTTTATTGGTTATTATTATTCTTGGTTTATCACTAAGCGATAATATTAGTGTATAAAGGGATTTGCTTTCCGTTAATTTCAACTACACTACATGTAAGCAAATTATTAGTAAACCCCCCCTTCCTCCCTTCTTTTTCATAGCATAATTTAACTTTTTAAAGCGCTTCAAGAACCGATGTAGAATTCAAAGTTGTAAATAAAAGTCTGTCCGGAGGTTTTTCAACTTTTATTTCATTATAATTATTATTATTATAATTTTATTTTTTTTAATAATAATTTTACACCACCCCACCCCCCCCCAACACACCACTTAGACAAACGGTATTTATGTTCTAATCATGCCAATTTTGTGTGTCCAAGAATATTGGCTTAATGAAAGTTATCCATCTAATACCGGTATATAGTTTGTTCCAGCCTGTAAAATTTACGATGTTAAGAAAAATAAAATCAGATTAATTTCTAACCTGTGTTACTCACTAAATATTAAACATTAATAATGAATTTACCATAATTATGTGTACATATACATTGATTTGAAGAGCATGATCTTAAATACAGATTAATAAAACAAATCGATTGCATATTAGGGGTGAATGCATTTATAATGCAGTTTCTTTTTTTCTTTATAAACAAAAATGTTTTTGAGATGGGGGGTGCGCGGTGCATTTGCACCCAGTTGCCACCCCCCCCCCCCCCCCCCCCCCCCCCCCCCCTCCCCCCCCCCGACCCCGGCTTACGGCTTGAAGTATATGCATCTTAAGTGTTTACAAACGTTGTCAGAATTTCATCAGATATATAATTGGCTGTATTTTTAAAAAGCAATCCACAAGCGTTAGTAAAATATTATGTGCTCATATTATAGTGCATTGACAATGAGTTTTAAAATATATGTTTTTTAACACTACAGGTATTGCGTTCTTTCAGAAAACCCACTTCGAATCTCCAGAAATAAGCTAAGAAGGAGCTGAGAGAGCTGATATGGAGGAGAGAATCTGCGATTAAGAAATGTGAAGTTTGCTATTGAGATAGAATGTTTAAAGCAGACTGTAAATCAAAATGAAAAGTGGCCTGTTTGCGTTGCAGGCTAATACATTGAAATTAGACAAGCAGCATGATATTGGAATTATTAGGGCTCCGTATAAACATATTTTACCACCTTTGTTCGTCCGTCAGTCTGTTCGCGTCCAAACACTTTTTTGTAAACACTGAAAACATTGTACGTTTGTTGAATTTTACAAGGGCGAAGATTTGGGGGGGGGGGGGGAGGTTAATTTATCATATTTTCCAATCATATATTCTTGTGAACACTGTAACTCGAAATCTATACATTTTACGTTAGCTAAGTTGGTGTACCTTGTACTTCTTGGTTTATCGCTAGTTCAGATCCTGCATTTTTGTCTCAGCAAAGGCCTTTGCTGACTTTGTCAGTGTTATAGTATTAAATTCTATGGCAACTCTTAAAATTGAAGAAACTATTATGTATTAGGTGTAAAATATAATTTTATGTATAGTGTAAAATATACATTTTTCAACAGCTTCCTAAGGTAAAGTGCAGAAGAATTTAACGTTAAGTGCAACTTATAAGTAACACGGTGGTTTGTAACACGTTGATTGTGTTAATTTAAAAACAAAGATCCTGCATAAGAATTTGACGTGAAATTAAAAATATGTGCAGTTATGAAAATTTCTGACACCACTCTTCCACCTCGCGTCCATTGTAGATTTGATGTGGCCTACGTTGCATTTCCGTCCTGTTTGGTCGTCGTCCTCCATGTCTTCTTTCAAACATAAGAGCAATGTTGTGAATGTACTGGCACAAGCTTCCAATGACTCCTACACACCTTATCTGGCTTTTCATTCAAATTCTTCGCCATGCAAAAACATTTGGAATCTCCTTTGCACCAACAAAAAACTCTTTCAATTGGATGCGCAACGGGCTTTGCAAATGGGCCGGTTGATGAAAGCTCTTTGTGAGGGGAGTTGTAGGGTGCAGGTTATGGTGTTAACAAGTATCGAGAGCATGCATATCCACTGTCGGCCCAATAAAAGGCCCATCATCAACGCTTCGGTTTGTGTCTATCAAGATACATACTGACATCAGACATTCGAAAGAATGTGACTATCGTGTGTTGCTTCCAGCGGCATGAGCGTCAATGTTGATAAATTTTCCTAAAGTCAAAGATGAGTACAATTTCTTAGCTCGATTATTTCGATCTAGCTTTAGTCCGAAAAGAATATTTAGATATTGAAAGTTTTAACACTGTCAGTCGAGTTTCTTTGTACAATGATACACTAATAAATGTCCAGGTACAATTTCCTTCACGTATTTCAGAAAGCATGTACGGCACTCTAATTCAAAGTTAATGTAAAAATCTATGGCATTTTGAATACCTGTCACCCATGCATTGAATGCCATTGGAACACATACTTAATAACATCTGGAGTCCTATAACTTTTCGCTCATACCGCTTTACGCCAGGTTTTTTATCTTATAAAAAAAAAAAAAATACATTGTAAGTCGGTTAATAAATGTATTTTTTGATACAATTAAACCCGTAGACGCAACAGAAATGGCTTTGATGAAACTGAATTTAGTCGGAAAGTGCTATTTTTTTCTGGCAATTTCAGATATGACAAACATCAGGTATGCTAAAATTTTACCGAGTATTCGACTAAAAATTTTAGTTCGACCGTCGAGTATTATCGAAAAATATTTCGAAATAGTCGAATATTTGTTGACATCCCCAATATATTGTTATGATGATACGAGGATGTTGCAATTGATACATGTATATGATAACAATAGTCACGGACATGGGCCTAGGATGGGGGGGGGGACAAACAGGTATGCCCCCTCCCCTTAATTAATTTTTTTTGGTCGCATTATTTAAAAGTGTGCCCCTCCACATCTCAAAAACAGTCAGGACTACGAAGGCTGATGACGAATTTATAAGATGTTCGGTTGTGGTATGAAATGTCCCTGCCTACCTTCATGGTCACAGAGAGCTTGTTACATTGATCGCAGTGCCATCCTTTTCTGTTGACATAAAGTGGGTTCGTCCTGAGTTGGAGCTGAATCCGTATGTGTTTGTACCATCGATACACCAATAACTCCAGGAAATCTTTGCCACGCATAAAAAAAAGGCTCTCTTTGATCTCAATCATCATTCGTGTAGGCCACCGCCAAGAAACCCGGTCTTTTTTTGGACAATAGAGCATTCGAGTAAGCATCAGTGACAGCCCTGGCTCACCAGTACCTTTAGTCACACCCATGGTGTCCCCGATGACCTCCATAAAACTCCGCCGAGCGTAAAAGCGGAGAGCAAGCATTAACCTACATGGAAGTAAAAAAAAATACTACACGTAAAAAATTCTCTCTCCTCTTCTCTCTCTCTCTCTCTCTCTCTCTCTCTCTCCTTCTCCTCTCTCTCTCTCGTCTCTCATCTGATTATAACAGCATATATAACACATTCCATACTTTTTCTATTTATATTTTGTTAATGTATGGCGACAACACATATTATAACTACTATAAATGATGGTATTTTCTTTAAGTGTTTGTAAATAAAGTTAATGGTAACTAAATTGTGAATATGTGATTGTAAAATTTACCTAGAAACTTTCCATCAACTTTTGTGATTTTCTGAATGAATGTCTCAAAACAAAGTTAAAATCAGGAATCTCCGTAAAATGATACGATCATTTTAAATACATTCTCATGTCATCGTACCAGCTCTGTATTTTAAAGAAATTGAGATGTTTAACTTGCCGGTACGTCTGAATTAGAACTCTTGCGAAAAACGCATGAAATGCATGAATTCGGTGGTTTCCTACGGGTCTGCTATTTGTATGTAAAACGTTAATGCATATTATACATTACCTAATTCCACATATTTACAATTTTGCGTCTCAAGTCTATTGGTTGGGAAAGAAAGTCTTATCTCATATCCGCCCGTTCGCGCGTCATTATCTTTTATAGAGGGACCGTGGGCATTTTGACATGGTTTTTTTGGTTTTTTTGAAAAATCTTCTTTAGGCACTTGACGATTTTAAAAAAAGTATCTATTAAAAAAAAAATGCTTTCCTATAAAACATATTGAAAGTAAAGGTGCATAAGCCTACACAAGGTAGGTATGTTACGTCAGAGGTGGAAGTTCACCTGTGATTGACGTTAATTAATTTTTTCGATAGAAAAGAACGATTGAGTATTAAATATAGGTTATTACTTTAAAGGAAAGTACATGCACAATTCTGCCAGAAGGTTATACATCCAGGTTGTTGAATGTTTGTTTGTTTTTCCGGTGTGTTTTTATTACCCGTAAAAAGTATACATGCTTTCGTATTCGTTTATTCCAAATGATGCTTTTCCCGTATCAGTATTACAGTAAAAAAAAAAACATAGTGCAACAAATAAGGAACGTTTTGGATTTCACGATAATCCACACCAATGCATATATCGTGTCATGTCTTATCAAAAATGTTTTCCGTATTTACAGGATGACGGAATATGGAATTTCAGTGTAACAGTATATCTTAATGTGCAGTAGCCTAATTTAATATTCTTCTATAGACATTTGTAAATTGATACTATGTATAGTAGAAAGAAGAAAGGTGAAGTACCTGCACTTCAACCGAGATGGACTGACTGCGTCTTGTTGACCTCAACAAGTCATCTCCGCAAAAGGGTCGGCGATAAATTCGATCGATTCACGTTTAAACGAATCTTGAAGTAATTTGTTGGTCACTTAAGTCTTCCATGGTTTGCCCTCTCGATAAACCCTTTCTTTCCTTTCCTCCACAAGTTTCCAAACAACAAAAAACTCCGCCATTGCTGTCACTTAACTATTAGTAAATTATTTAATGTACCCCCAAACCTCAGTTAAATCTTTCTGTTAAGTTAGCAAACTTAACGTGACGTTAACTGTAGGTTAAATTTTGTGCAACCCGTTTAACTCGCTGTTAACTTAACAGCGCGTTAAACTCGATTTTAACGGCCAGTTAACTTTAACTAACGTTCGTGCAACTGGATCCTGGTAACCCAAGTCCTGGTTCCAGTGTTACTCATTCAATTGTACGCTGAAAATATTCTGTCTAAAGTTGTTGGAACATTGATAAGAAAATTTGTCCTGCAACCAGTACCAGGGATTTATCTAGGTTCTTTTTACTACTGGTAAAGGGTACCTTTTCCCCCTTGGACAACAAAGGAAAATTTCCCCTTCCACAGGTAAAAATCCCCATGATTTGTAAAAACCACACAAATATTTGGAGATTTTTACAAAAAAATCAGTTTGATACATGTTATTTCTGAATATTTTTTCTATTATCATAAAAGATGTACAAGAAGTAGAAAGATCAGGTAATCAATCAATGATATGTGCCTGTTTTCATGTGATATAATCTTAGACTGCCGATTCCTCCACCCCTTCCCCTGAAAGCTCAAAAATTCCTCTTCAATTATGAAATGAGTTAAGTAGCATCCTAAAAGCTGGATAAATCCGTGAGTACTGTAAGAAAG
>CAJDSM010001233.1:7767-30553 GCA_903981925.1 Ostrea lurida
CTAAAAAGTTATCATACACAGAGCAAGCTCTTGTGTATCGAACGAGTTGAGAGACATAAACACCATATGCCGGTGATTATGGAATATTGCTTCATCAATATGGAAAGTTGTTGATGGAGAACCTGAAATAGTCCCATTTGTCGTAATGGTGAGTTGTTAGTTTGCCGTTACTGTCTATGCTCAATAGAATATCTAAATACGAAGCAGATGTGAAAGATTCTGTGGTGTCTTTTATTTCGAGTTCACGGGATATATTGAAGTGACACAAGAATGAAAAAGATTATGATTGATATTATCATCATTGTCCGTATGTATTTTATCTAGATATCTTTTTTTAAAATCATGTTTGCCTTTTAATTGTACTAGCCGCTTTTGATATATTCTTTCGTCTTTCATGCTGACTGTATATCCACTCTGCTCAATCGGTATATACATAGAAATAGATGAACAAACGAATGACAGTCCACGAGGGCTCGAGAACGTATCTCCAATGGGTTTTTTTCTTGCACGGATGTTGGCGCTAGGGGTCATTATGTGGGAGGAATCCGAAGGAACCGGTATAACTCGTGTGTCATAGCGGGAGACCACCATACCCTCACACATACAACCACTGCCGATCACGGGTATCAAACTTAATTGAGGGTCGCAGTGGTGAAAAGCAAGAAAGTACCTTTGAACTACTAGGACATCCTCTGTGATACGCGGACACTCACTTAGGTATTCAAAGTACCTCTAAATCTCGGGGACTAAATACACCTCTTACACAGAAGAGCTCTTATTTCGAAACTACGTATACAGTTAATGACCGAATCCAAGGACAACTGTTTTGTCTGACCCGATGAAATATCTGTTGCTGGATACCATAAGGCTGTTTGTTTGACCCAAGAGCGGATCTGTTGCCCGAAGCCGGATAAAGAAAACAGCTGTTGTCCAAGGACACAATCTATTACAACTGTTTTCCTTTATAATTTGTTTTCACTATATACACATGGCTTTTCTGACCTTTCGAATTTTTATCGGGATAGTGTGAATGCGTACAATTATTATTATGAATTCACCTCGTCATCATATAAAATGACGGTTTATACGGCAAAGCAAGCCTTATATACAACTTTTGAAATATAATCCTTACGTGCTTTCATGGTAAAACAGGTTTAAATTCCTTTCTATTGTTATTTAAATAAAAAGAAACGCCCTTTTGTAAAAGTACACGTTTTTAATTTATTCTTCTGATATGGAAGCACGAAAAGAAGGCATTGTAAATTTAAATCATCCATTTCTTCCTAGCTCCCAACAGAAAACTCTCTTTTCTTGGAACACGCCATAAATCGTATACATGTACACAACTAAATTGCTGATTCAAAGAAAAACCAAATGTGGTCGAGATTCTAGCCATCTGATTGACCAGATAAAGAAAGTATTATGCGACTAGCTGTAAAGAATAGAGACATGTTCTAATGTAAAGGCAAAGATAACGAACAGTGATCAATCTTGTAAGTCCCAAATAGAATACAAAACAAGAGTTGGGCAAACACGGACCCTTGGACAAACCAGATCAGTAAGCATCCCTGTCGACCGGTCACACCCGCCGTGCATGGCCCATTATCTTGATCAGTTAACGGAGTAATCCGTTCAAATAATTTTTTTAAAATCACGGCTTTACAAAATTGCTATGAATTGATTTGATTGGATTGATTAATTATTGTTTTAGTCCGCCACATCGAGAATATTTGCATTCATATGGAAGACGTACCATTGCCGGTGAAGGGCCTGCAACATTGGCCTGTAGCTCGGCACTTCAGGGCCTTTGAACAGTGAGGGATCTTTATCTGCACACGTGCTGTGACACGAACCTCGGGTTTTCCAGTCTCATCCGAATTAACCGCGTCCATTCAGTCGCCTCTTACGACACGCAAGGGAATGCTGGGACCCTATTCTAACCCGGACCACCAAATTGCTATGAACACACCCGACGGCATTTGACCCAATGACCAGGCCATGCTGGCAAACTAAATCGTTATAGACGGACATAGAATTTGCGAATTGCTGCTTCAAACATGCTGTCGAAACCTTTGGCAACAAAACTCTTTATGAAGTAGCCTGCCTCGATATTCCAAAACATATCATTACGCAAGTAATGAGTTCTTGTGTATGAATAAGTTGAGAACATACACAATATATGGCAGGTGCTGATTGAATATTGCTTACAAAATATGGGACAGCTCTGACGAAATGGAGAAGCTGAATCGTTTCCGTATTGTCATAAGTTGAGTTGTTAGTTTGGCCGTTATTCTATCGATCAATAATATCCAAGTACTGAAGCAGATATCGAAGACTCTGTATTGTCCTTTTATTTCTAGTTTGCTGGGATATACTGAATCGACAAATGAATGCATGAATGCACACACTTGAATACCTCTGTACAAACAGCGACATTTTGCTGTATACGGCGAGGCTTTACCGTGTAAACCGGTTTTTACAAAGCAGCAGACCAAGAATCACGTGATTTGTGTAGCAGAATATTGCTCTCACTTGGTCAACCTCGGAATATTCGTACCTCATACTACATGTAACCTCGGCTGTATGACGTAAAGTGCCATTATGGATAGATTTTGACTACGGATTTCTCCGGTTACCTGATAGAGAAGACGGCTGCTGTTTACATGTGTTGACCTACAATCTCGACCAACATTTAACACTTTCAATGTCTTAAACTGTTTGTTTTTTTCCATTTCAAAACAGGGTTAGCATCAATTCTGAAGTGTAAAGTCAACAAATTATTGAATTTAATCCATTTTAAGAACTATTTTAAGCAAGTGCTGTGTTTTCCCTAAGCGGTTAACAGGCGGGCAGATCACAAACGTAAGGCGGATACGCATATCAAGTACTATCATACAGCCGAGGTATGATGATGGTTCTGGAATCAGCCGAGGTTAGCCGAATGATATTGATCTGTGAACAGTTCGTATACTGTTGAACAGGCATGAGAGTTGGCTTAACAGTTAAAATGTTGGTTCTATAAATTAGTCATATCAATTTTATATGGGGAAAATTGAGATGTATTATATAAATATTGCATGTAGTTGTGGGTGACATTGAGAATTTTCACCCCGAGAAATATGGAGCGCCAAATTAACATAAACTCAATAATTGAAGATATTTTAATTTTCCAAAGATATCTTAATTTATTTAATGCGCGCATAATTCATTAATTAGACTCTCTTTAAACAATTAAATGATATCTTTAATTCCTGAATTAAATTGCTGCGCAATTAATTCAATTGATGATATCTTTAATTCTTTTGCTGAATTGAAAGAAGCGCTATACTTCGAATTATGGCTCTCTTTAATGAAATTTAAGCGCGCCTGATGGCATAAAACTTCAATTACTCCCCCTTGATCACAGGTGGCGCACGATCCGTTTAACGTTCAAGGCGTTTTCTAAACCTCCATCTTTGTGAGAGCGATTAGTGTACACGTTTTAGATACAAAGTTATCGAGTATTTATGTAAGATGATAAATTTTACGGTTTCTTTGGTTCTTAAAATACGCTGAGAGGTGAAACTTATAAAAATGCAATTCAAGAGTTTCTCGGCGGAAAAGAGAACTAATTAAAATATGTTTGAATGATTTTCAGCTGAGACCGAATTTCTTCTGTTGGATCGAATAAATAGATTGACAGTCACTACACTTGAATCTTTTTCAATGAAAAAACAATTATTGATTAAATTCACTTACCGCAAACTTAAGCCTTAGTTAAAGTTGAATGTGAAAACACGTCCTTATTTCTTTAAATAAGTGATTGAAAGTTATTTTAAAGATGCGAAACAGACCACTTCCTTCTCCTCGGACCTTCCCCTCTCGAGAATGAAGAATATCGACTAAAAAATATATATTCCCTGAACCTCTGAACTTCCTTTTTAACAGCTGTTAAATAGTAGGAAAGGTTTAATGTAAATGTATAACTCTGAATATAATGCTCTATACAGCGGGGTGTACTGAGATTTGTCGAGGGGGGGGGGGGGGTACTTTGAAAGAGGTCTGGAATGAAGCCCGACTGGAGGCTTTTAAACCCTCAATACTCCAGGGTATAATACGGGCTTTTAAATACTTATTTTAGGGTCATTATAATGTTAGCCCATACTTCTCATGGGTGTAGGAGCCGGGGGGGGGGGGGGGGTGGGGGGTATGTTTTTGCTTTTGGCCCCCCACCCCTCAGTTTTGTCATGTAACTTTTTCTGCATCATGTCACATAATTTTGGAAGTTCCCCCTCCCCACATAATTCAAAACAGAGAAGCATTAATGGGGCCTTTTTTTTTTTATTGCTTGTCTCAAATTATTTTAGAATTTTGCCCCCCCCCCTTAAAAACAGAGACCGGAGCAGTGTTTATTAGCCTCATTCAGTTTATTTGTTTGCTTGTCACCTAAGTTTAAGAAAGTTTGCCCCCCCACCTTTCAAAACAGTCCTACACCTATGCTTCTATACAATTTGGTCAGACCCCCCCCCCTCCCCCCCGGCGTTGGTGTGTGAAGAATGTTAGTGTAGATGTGAGTGGTGCATAGTAATGTCAGTGTGAAGTTTGCAGTAACTAAATGGATCCAGTTTGCTGCATGTTTCTATAAGAAATTGTGCAATAATGCATGATGTACAAGAGAAGACCTGCACTCAGAAATTTACCATTTTCACCAATCATAGCGTTTACAAAGGAAGCCCACCAAGGCATAATATCTCATCATTGCTTAATATTCACAAATGTCCGTTGAAAATTTCATAACAGATGGATTATTCAATGCTCAACTAAAATAGTATACTTTTCAATATTAATATTCTTGTTCTGAATTGGATTGTAAAGAAAAAAACAAGCAACAAACAATGTTTTTATTAACGTTTTCCCACAGAGGTCAATGCTAAAAAAAAAAAATGACACATCTAAATTTAACACACACAAATTACAAATTTAAGGTGTTATTTATTTTTTTTATTTATTTTATTTTATTTTTTTTTTTTTTTTTTTTTTTTGGTTCGTTTTCTTTTTCTTTTTTTTTTTTTTTTTCTTTTTCTTATTTCATTTGGAAAATTCATAAGATTGCATTTGATAAATTGAATCATGATTAAGGAAGATGAAATTGAATAATAAACAATTACTTTATGTTCAAAAATTTTAATACACAAAAATCTGGATCTCCTTAGTTCTAACAAATATGACGAAGTACTAATCATTTTCTTTGGTGTTGGTGTTTTGGACTCCGACTGACTTATGGGTCCGTTGATCAACATGGCATTTTAACAAAATATCCATGATCAATGCAAACTTTGTTTAAATTATATGAGTTTGACACAATTTCATCGCAATTTTGATTAATGTCAAATGTAATGAGGATTCCAGTCTGCCATTTACCTGAAATTTAAATGGAAACACAAATAACGAAAGGAATGTGTCATACATGTATCAAAATTAACTGACAATACACTCATCATAAAACAAATTCTAAGAATGTTTCCTGTCTTTCAATTACAGTAATTCGTAACTTAACAGGAACTAGTTGTCATTACAACCGTCCCTTTGAAATTTAGAATATCACGTTCGTCCCACTGACAGGAATGCGGGAAAGGCGGGGGGGGGGGGGGGGGGGGGGGGGGGGGGGGGGGGGGGGTCAGGAACGCTAGTGTTTAAACTTTAAATAGTATCTTAAAAATAAAATCTTGAATAATTTTTGTGAGAAGGTACTGTGCCATAATTCGTTCATATACTTCCCCATGAAGATTATATTGATGCGTACATGTACAGTAAGATCTTAAAATCACGGCGGGCTGAGAAATTCGAAGTCAAGTATTAAATTGATGGATTGTAAGAGCATTTGGTGACTGCATTGACAAAATCAACTAAAATCTAAAACATAAACCATTTATGCAGAAAGTTCCAAACTAAGGAAATAAATTTTCCCAACCACCGTAAATAGTTTCCTCACTAAATACAAGCGTGGGTGTGGTCCTGGGGTGTAGTGTCAGAAATTTCAAGCGCTCGTTTTTCGCTGTCCGCTTAATGCAAATAATCCACTGTATTATTTTTCCCAATTGATTTCATATTTCTGGAAGCTTCTCCGCCGCGGAGTCAAGCATCTCGGCACACAATAAGACGGCCTTCGCATTTGAAAATTACCACCCTGCGACTCTATTCCTTATAGCACACCGGAATCAAGATAGGACGTAAAACGAGTCTTGCGCCACCTAATGTTTGAATTAGGGGAAAGACTGACAAATTACCTCGACCATTGAAATTAATGCGCGCAATAAATTGAATTATTGCTCTTTAAAATTGAATTAATGATATCATTAAATTCATACAAATGCGCACAATAATTGATTATTGCTCTCTTCAATGAATTAATGGATATCATTAATTATATAAATGCGCGCAATAATTGAATTTTGCTTCTCAATTAATTCAATTATGATATCATTAATTCAATTAATGAGAGCAATAATTCTTTTTTAAAGAGAGCAATACTATATATTAAAGCATATTTTAATTAACATATCCATAATGATTAATGCTCCTCTTTAATTGATATTGCTCTCTTTAAAATGAATTAATGGCGCGCATTAATTTCCTTATATAAAAGTGCTGTAAATAATTAAAGAATATCTTTAAATTGAATAAAGAGATCATTAATCATTTATACCGAGCATTAAATTAAATATTGCGAACAATAATTCCAACTACATTAAATGCGAGCATTAATTGAATTAATGAAGAGAGCAATAATTGAATTATTGCGCGCATTAAAATGAATTATTGCTCTCCTTCAAATTGAATTAATGCGCGCATTAAATGAAATTATTTGCTCTCATGTAATTGAATTAAGTTGCGCGCAATAATTCGATAAATTGCTCTCATTAATTGAATTGTGTCGCAATAATCAATTATTGCCTCTTTAATCTGAATTAATAGCGCGCATTAATCAATTAATGAGATCAATAAATTCATTAATGCGTCGCGTAATTCACATTAAAGAGAGATATTGAATTAAATGATATCTTAAATAATTAAAGATATCTTCCAATTATTTGAGTTTAATGTTAATTGGCGGTCCATAGAGAAAACATTGTCACCGAGCGTAGCCGAGGTTAACAATGGTTTTCGGGGGGGGGGGGGGATTTTCAAATGTTACCCTCACTATATCAATAATTTATTTTGTTTTTATTACCTAATTTGAAGGGTTTTTGTTGTTTTATAGTATTAAATATTTCTAGCTATTTGTGTCGTCTATTGGACCCCGGTCAATAGTTTTGAATTTTGATCGGCGATCTATTGACCGGCAAATATTGAGGGAATCATATGCATTGCTAACTATGAACGTTCGTAACGCAACGTATGCAAGAGGACTTCAATGACGTCAATAGTAGTAGCAACGTAATCACAGTGGATCATTTTACAATGGTTTAAAAAAAATGCATTTAACATATAACTTCCACGTTACAAAAATAAGCACTAACACATATACCATGTAATTAGGTAATAAACAAGTTTATTTAAATGTCTGATCAGTCAATAGACCGGAATATTTATTCCCTCGGTATTGGGAACAACTCATTGCACGTTCTATTGCCCTCGCTGGCGCCTCGGGCAATACGAACGTGCATTGAGCTGTTCCCAGTACCTCGGGACAATATTCGCGGTCTATTGACTGATCAGACATTAAATAACTGTATAAATACGAATTTATAAAAAACAACAAAGCCGTTTCCGTCTGTTGACTTTGTTCCACTGTCATGCGATGTTTCGTAATATCAATGTTGTAAATTGGTTTATCAACAAACGCTCAAACCGACGTCGCTCAATCTAACGGCGAAGCGTACGCGCATAAATTTGACGCCATGTAACAATTTTTCAATATTGTTACCCGTCGTCAAGTAATGTTTTCCCGTTGGCTAGAATACTTTTTACCCTGGAGGGCGTGTTTTCTTTCTCTAGAGGGAACACAGCTGTGTTTTGTTAACTGTTTCCTTGTCCAATCAGATTCGAGTATACATGAAAGTATAACAAAACAAAATATAATAGTACGTGTAATATCTGTAGAACGTCAAATGTGAATCAGCATCTGCTGTCACACAAGCCGGGTAAAATCGCAGAACTGTATACATCACTATTCGATAATGTCAGGGTTTATCTATAAGTAGTAGACGAATGGTGATGTCTAAAGAACAATTATAGATTCATTTTAAACTAGCTGTGTCGGTGCGACACGAATACTCCCATATAAGTTAAGTCAAATGAAGGCAATTCCTTAAGGTTAACATTGAAAGCAGTAATTCTTTCAAATCCAAGGGTCAAGACAATTTCTATATAGAAATCAGTTAAATATTTTGAAAAACATTTAGTGACACATCCAAGGTACTTAAAAGTCAATCTGCGTACAAAAAGTCAGTTTCTCAAAGTTAAAGGGGTACAACTCCATCAAAAATCAACGAACTGGAACAAAACTCAAAATCGATCTGTAATTCATTAATATACATCTACAAACAAAAATATCAGTAAAATGTCTCGAACGTTTGGGAAAGAAAAAAGTCCGGAAAACTGGTCATATGATAGTCATTCTCTCAAAGTCTAAAGCGGGTACACCTCCGGGTATCAAAGACGAAGCGTAACTCCATATTCGGGGTGTGGCGTCATTTACTATACACCTGCATACAAAGAAATCAGAGAAGACGAAATACAAAATCACAAAAGGCGTTGAGAGCAAAACAAGTCCAAGAGAGTAAACCTGGTTCAATATTAAACTCAGTAATCTTTATCAATAGTGTAACGGGAACACAACTCATCAAAAGGAAGACTCAAAACTCAATCTGTTAACTCATTGAAGACAAACAAAAAATAAATAAATTAAAATCCAAAAAGATAATAAAATAATATAAAAAAAAAAAAATAAAAGAGATAACATTAAAAAAAATAACATAAACAAAAATAATAACAATAAAAAAATCAGTTCAATATCTCATAGGGGTTTAGAAAAAGTTCTTGAGGAAAACTGCGCGTTGCAGCAAGGACGAAAGGAACAGGACAAAAGGAATAAACTAAATATCGCAACATACGCTTTGTGGAGAGATGGTTCACACGTGTGTGGGAAAATTAAACAGTAACATACGATAACATTCGTTTAAGCTGGCGTTTTACCATGTTATTCTCGCTATTAGTGTAATAATATTCGTATTTATCTCTTTAAAATGAAGTCATATACCGTTTGGCTATTCTTTTAAAACTATCGCTGACATTTATCCAAATATTCGTGACTCAACGCAGTGCGAGTCAGTTAATTATATTGAATTAGGAACGTTTGCTGCCTGCAGCAGGGAAGTCGATGAGTATCATTGCTAGGGCTCGGCGTCAAAGCTAACGACTGTATTAGTCAATAGAAATTTGTATTATCTGTCATTACAAATAAAAATTGCGTTGTATGAAGTTTCATTATACTGATGAAAGTGTCTGAAACAGTAATAATGTGCGAAACACAACTGCTTGGAAGTTACCTCTTCGTGAAACAATATTGAATGTCAATTGAATTTAAAAACCTTTTCCAGGTGCAAAAGTGATAACACTTCCAAGAGAGTTATGTTGTTCGTAAATTCAGAAGTATATAACAAAAAAAGTTTGTTCTCCACGACAAAACCATATGTGTAACTAATCATGTATGACATTTTACGCCAGTTTTTTCTGTAACATTCTTGTATGTAAGTGAATGAAAACCTTTTGGCCTTGTCATATCTCATCTATGTCATACTATTTTATATCGTATCATATTGTGTGCTCATTTAACATTACTAGACTACTGTCTCTGCTGACATGTATTGGTTATGAGAAAATCAAATGAAGCTTCGAACTTGAAATCGCTCGGCTTACGCAACATTCACTCGGCATCCCGGTCTTTTCGGATAGACCTTTTTAAAACGAGAGGTCTCGATGTACACGCATAAGGAACAGAACTTGTATGGCACGCTAAAAAATAACCCTCTTATGCCAATACTCGGCCTGGTGCTCAAAATATGTTTGAAAATCTTGTAACGTTTTACCACCTAACAACATAAGGCGATTACAGAAGGAAATGTCATTTATACTAATGATGCTTCTTATTAATCTATAGCCAGTTCAACTCTTTGATCGTAATACATATATCCGTTTAATATCCTTTAATTTCGCAACTGTCAGTCTAATTAAAAACGCAGACACTTCATTCTCACTCCGGTCCTGTTTTCTGTAAAGCGGGAGCGAGAATGAAGGGTCTGGTTTTAAACCAGGACTGGTTGCAACTGAGTGATTTTTAATAACGACAGTTAGATTCAAATTTAGTAAGTACTTCATCTACAACTTGGTATCAGTGTTCAATATGGGGTTGAAAAATTACTCGACGGGATGTCTATAGGGATTTTAACTATCTTTTTATGTTAAGTTTGTGAAGCTAAAATGTCCAGAGTTACACATATCGATTAAATCTTCAAAAAGCTGTATTAAGTTCTTATAATTCACGATTTGTTCACTGTAACTGAACAATTTTAAATAATTTTGAGATAGTTCCGTGCAGTTACGATGATCTTGTTTTCCATTTAGCGACTCGGTATTGTGACGGTCCGTTTTCGGCATTTATATCTATGATAGTATCAATTCTCTCGTTTCTGATTGTAATTTTTATCAAAGTCCACAAAACCACTTACGTCACTACAAAGAGACGATTGGAGATAATTATTTGAAGGAACGAAGTGCTGATTTTGACCTATTTTATGACGAAATATTAAATGCTTTTTGTCGGTGCACAGTTTACCGGCTTGGTTATTTAAATCCGCGAAGCGGATTAATATCTATATGCTGTAATTACTGTTACCAAAGTTAGATTACTATGCTATAACATAGGTCATACATTAGCTTAACTTCGTTATAATTTTCCTTCCTTAAATTGATTAATTCTAACTTTGCTGTGATGAATAACTTAGCGATTTAATGAGAAGGATTTTTGAATGAGGCGGGACATTAATTTTGCACGTAGCAACCAAAAGGGTGGAAACATGACGTCAAAGCATTGTGACGTCATTCTAGGACGTCACAATAGAGCAAGTCTAGAGTTACCAAATAGATTGATTTGCCTGCTCAATCGTACTTCAGCCAAACTCAATTGCTATGTTAACAAGTAAAATTTAAAAATTTATTAGAAACAAGATTAAAGACCACATTATAATGAGCCATATCCTTACAACTTCAGGGGTCCTGAGTCCGCTCGCGGTCGCGGGACCGCTGACGTTGTGAGGATGTGTAACACAAGGCATTGGGTGATGTTGATAAAGTATGCACCCTCAATTGTATATGTATTGGGAGGCAGTGCTGCGTGTTACGGCGTTTGTGGGACGTAGACCGCGAGTGGACTTTGGACCCTGACATCGCGAGAATGTGCGCAGGAGCAAGGAATACACTAATAGTGCAGGTGACGAGGTCAATGAGGGGGGTCTTTATAGAAAGGTATTTATGTCTGACCCTGAAGTTTGATATACAGAGGAAGATAGAACAGAAAATCGTTTGTGTCAGGTACGTAATTGGAATTAAAATTAACATTAATAATGGTATAATTTAGAAAATACCCCACGGGGATGCTGAGTATCTTATTTGTTATGACCAACGTTTTATAGTTAAAATAGCCAACACTGTATGGTTCTTAAGGTGCATGTCCAAAAATAAATCCCTGCCCCCTGAAGCAAGCGACCGATATCTTAATGTCGGTACGCCACAAAAAATGACATATTTACGACCTATCATACATTAGACACATATTTCAACTGACCTCTCTCAGAAATAAAAAAACCAAAACAAAGCAAGTCTCATCCCAGTTGTTGATTCAACATTTTTAAAATCAAAAGTGAAGATTCTTTGCTGGTTGTGTTACGAGTGGTCATTTCGATAATCTCGATAGAATTTTATTCGGCAAAACTGGTGTGTCCAAAAAAAAAATTATCCCTATGATATGTGTACCATCACCTTAGAGGGAGGTAATCTAGCAACATGGGACTATTTATAACCAGCCCTGAACAATAAGCTACGGTTAAACACCGAACAAGATCCTAGAAACATCAATTTACGTAGTGTCTATACCAGTTGAGGGCTACTAGTGTGTTTGTATTATCCAAACAAATCTCGTTCTTCGCCACTTGCAAATCTATTCATCGGTTGAATTGGTTATATATTTACATGTAATATTTACATTTTCAGTGTCTTAGTCTTTCGTATAATACAGATAGTTTATTGCGAAATTGTAATGATACAAGTTTTCTCATAAATGCGATGCATTTATCTGTACAACGCGCATTTGAATATAGATAAAAATAGAACGTGTTTTATGATTTTTTTTCTGGATCTAGGAACATGATCTATTGTGCCACTATTGTATTATTCTTATTCCTCTGCTTCGGGGGTGGTGGGGGGGGGGGGGGCACTTCATAATATTATAGGTAGGGACGTAACCGCTGACATCGCAGAACCCCATCCGTTTCATATATTTTAGATTTGGAATTGTATACCTTTTCATATAATTTTCTTTCAAATGGCTGACCTTTTCCCATATGACAGTATGGGAACTGCTGCTAATAAAACAATACAGGGATGGGACAAAGTTAGTCATAAAGTTCCTTTCTATCAACCGCACCAACTGGGTCTGTCATAATATCTAATTAAAAGCGGATTAACTATGTTTACTTTGTGTAAGATTGATCAGCTTCATCAGCTGCAGAGTAGAGTGCTATTCATATAATTAATTGAACAGTCAAATGTTAATGACCTATTCATATATCTATACCTTGTCATATATTCTGAAATGGCAAAAAGACGACCTATTCCAGCGACACGTCCCTATTTATCTAGTATATAAGGAAGTGCCCCCCCCCCCCCCCCCGGGACCTCTGGTGTGTCCAGGGGTCGTGTTGCCCAACTCTTGTTTTGTATTCTGTTTAGGACAAACGAGATTGATCACTGTTTATCTTCGCCATTTCCTTAAGGAGGATACTTAATGGAATTGTCGATTTGAAGAACAACCGGTACCTCCATTCTCCACATACTTCTGTGATTCTGACAACATGGACGCATATTTAAAAATAAATATCAGACTGTGTTATGATCAGACGAAAACGTAGTTTCATAATCCAACAGGTTGTTGAATATTTGGAAGAATGGTTTAATTTGATTTAACACTACTTGTTGCATTATAGCAGAGACATATGTAACTTTTTAAATTATACTAGCACATGCCCATTTCATATCATCTTCGCGACTCAACGCTAACAATATTGATCTGTCGTCTGTCTGTCTGTCTCTCTCTCTCTCTCTCTCTCTCTCTCTCTCCGTCTCTCTTACTCTCTTCTCTCTCTCCTCTCTTCTCTCTCCTCGCTCTCTCCTCTCTCTCTCTCTCTCTCTCTCTCTCAGAAAACGGAAAATTAATACTACACAAAACTCTCTGTATAATCACATCGGTGTATACATGTATGTGTCGAGTCAGCTGGTCCAGTTCGGTCAATTTTTTAAATAAATGATGTACAACAGCATGCATGTTAATAAGAAAAATGTGAATATCTAAGTATCAAATAATGATCTTTTGGCATTTATTGTGCAAAACGATGATATAGAATAATGAGATATAAAAGCGAAGATAACGTACAGTGAACAATTCCGTACGTCTGAAACAGAGAATACAAAACAAGAGTTGGGCAAACATGGACCCTTTGATACACCAGAGATGGGACCAGATGCCTAGGAGGACTAAATATTCCCAGTCGACCGGTCACACCTGCCATGGGCGCATTGTCTTGATCAGGTAATGGAGTAATCATTAGTCAAAATCTGTGTATAAAGAACGGCCTAACAATTGGTATAAAACACATTAGACAGCATTTGACCCAATGGCTGGTTGTATGGCAAACTAAATCGTCATAATGACCATAGAACTTGCAAATTGCTGACTTTAAACGTAACTGTTGAAATCCCTGCAATATCAACTTGTTTGTCATTAGGATGTCTCGGTTCAACAACTGATCATACGAAGAACATGCTCTTGCTTATCGAATAAGTTCAGAGATATAAACACCATATGCAGGTGATGAAGGAATGTTGCTACAAAAAATGAAAGTTGACGGAGAAGTAGAAATCGTCACGTTTGACCTAAAAAAAACAAACCAAACTAACTTTGCCGTTAATGTCTATGTTCATTAAAATATCCAAGTACGACTGGTAGACTCTGTGGTGTCTTTTATTTCGAGTTGACTGGGATATAACAAATCGATTTATGAATGGAAATGATTATTATTGATAGATAAAACGTATCCATATATCTAACTGTCGAGTCGAAGGCCAGAGCTGGATTTTTTTTTCTTTTCCAATAGAAGCTTTTGAATGAATATGATTATTATCAATAGATAAAACGTCAATATATCGAAATGTGGAATAAAAGGCAACAGCTAGAAATTTTTTCATCTCTTGTAGAATATAAAAACAGGTAAACTGACAAAGGAGCACAATTCGTGCCCATGGGAATTCCAACAGACTTAATCACTATATGAAGACTAAAAAGACATTGTCAACGAGGAACTCTAGCATTTCTTTAAAGCTAGCATTTTTGTTTGCTTGGTTATTCAAATGTTCCGGATTAGAAACGGTCCCCAGCATCCCCTGCATGTCGTAAGAGGCGACTGAATGGGGCGGTCCTTCGAATGAGACTGGAAAAAACCGAGGCCCCGTGTCGCAGCAGGTGTTGCACGATAAAGATCCCTCCCTGCTCAAAGGTCCTGAGTGCCGAGCATAGGCCTAAATTTTGCAGCCCTGCACCGGCATTGGTGACGTCTCCATATGAGTGAAATATTCTCCAGTGGGACGTACAATCAATCAATCAAACGTTAAACTACTTTAAATTGTTTCATAAAAAGTTTATTACAACTGTTCTAGTTCGTTCTTTTCCATCGTACTGATTCCTACTTGCATAGGACGATATGTGTAACATCATACATCATATAAAAGGTAAAAGTTACTGAAACCTATGCGATTTTTCAAATCAGAAGCAATATATTTTTAGATTCTGTATATTAGTTTTTTAGGTATTCAATGTATAACGAACGGATAATGTATAATATGTGAATGATCTGACAGCATAACTATTTCTTGTCAAATAATGATGAAAGTGAAGTAGGTCAAATTCATATGCCTGATACAGGAACAAAAATGGGCCTTTTTGCACCTGAGGCTTTTTAAAAAGTTATCTGACCTTGGTGAAAATATTCTAAAATATGTGCGTTGTTTCATGTTTTATACAGAGAAATTTTATGTAACTTTTTACCAAGAGATTTGTATGAAAATATAAATTCTTTTTTTTCCGATAGCACGTTTTACGTTCTGAAATTATTTCAATGTAGAATTGAAATAAATCCAGTAGTAATCACAATTTTGAAATTCCTATGGTGGATTACGTTTATTTGATGAACCCTTCAAAATGATACCAATATTTCAAATGAAATATGGTTGTTATATATCGAATAGCTTACATTATTCTGTTCGAAATTTAATCCTCAAAAGATTTCGATTCACCCCGACTCTTATGCAAAAAAAAAAAAAAAAAAATGGAAGACATGCATAAAGTAAACAAACAAAGTACATAAAAATTTCTTTTTTTCTATTTTTGTCCTATGCTTACACGGTCTATTCATTAATACGCCAGGCGGATTTACGAGAAGGTCTTTTCCTTAGGGCCCCAGTCCCTCGTACGACCAACGTAAAAGCTATCAAGGTCATAAATGGCCTTGTTCTCCGCAAACCATAGGACCGTGCACAGCCTGAGACGGCCTGGCTCAGCCTGCTCAAAATCAATACGTAAAGCATCTACGCACTATATTATCTTTGTATGTGATTGGGACGCCCGCAACTTTCGATGACGTATGCAAGGTCTCCTAATACCATATTGAGACGATACAAGTAACTAAAAGATAAATCAATACGATAGATCCGGAAAGAAATAAGGAACGTAACTTGTCTCCTGTTTTGTCTTTAGTAATTTATATTTATGTCCCCATGAACTAAATAGGCCTATCACTTAACGTCAAGTGTTCTTAGGAAATCAAACAGAAATCATCTTCCCAGAGCGGCCGACATTCATGACGTTTTCTGGTTATATTTGGGTCAGTCACTTACAGGCTGCATCTGGTGGACGCTGGTGCCCGATATGTATGATTTTCGTGTTTATGGACAATAATACTATTCCGTTTTCGTATTTTTTTAACCACTCTAATGTCACTAAACTAATGCTGCAGACGAGAAGACACGTTTCCTCAGCAACAAGCAGCGGGACATTCCTTTAATTCGTGATTTTCTTCTAAGTAGAATTTTCGAGTCGGCCTGTACATCTACTGCTGATATAAGTGTTATTTCTGCGATTATCAATTACTGATTTGTAGTTTGTATTATCAAAATGGTAACCTTGTTTGGGAACTATCAGTGTGTTGCATTTCTTTAAGAATTTTTCCACACTTGCATCAGTTGTAGGTGAAGTATCACAAACTTAGACCTATATGCTCAGCGTTAAGGCTCGTAACAATAAAGGTTCTTTAACATGCCATATCCGAAAGATCAGTGATTTGTTGTGTATCTCAAATGACAATACCACGTGTTTCAGCCATCATTTTAAAAGCATGTGTTTACATATTCATACGCGAGATGCTACTAAAATGTGAACCACACAACACTGGCATACATGAATCCGGATAGACTGATATACAACATGATTCTTTTAGATAAATATATGTCGTTGAAATGATTTGATATGCAAGATGTTCTGCTTATGATCCGTTATCTAATCGTGGCAGAATATTCTCACAAACGAGTTGATGTTGCAGGGGTTTCAACAGTCACGTTAATAAGTTAGCACTTCGAAAATTCTATAGTTGTTATATAACGATCTAGTTTTAGTCAAATGCTGTCTGACGTGTTTCATACCAAATGTTTTTGACTGCAGATTACTTCGTTTACCNGTTGTTATATAACGATCTAGTTTTAGTCAAACGCTGTCTGACGTGTTTCTTACCAAATGTTTTTGACTGCAGATTACTCCGTTTTCTTTATCAAGATATAGGACTACGGCGGGTGTAACCGGTTGACAGGGGATGCTTTCGCCTCCTTATTCGATTTGTTTGTCAGTTGATGGTGANTACGGCGGGTGTAACCGGTTGACAGGGGATGATTTCGCCTCCTTATTTGAAATGTTTGTCAGTTGATTGTGCCACATCTTTAACGCTGATAGATTTGTCAGTTCGTGATACTACACTTTATCTTTAACTGATAGATTTGTCAGTTCGTGATACCACACTTTATCTTTAACTTTGATAGATTTGTCAGTTCGTGGTACCATACTTTATCTTTAACTTTGATAGATTTGTCGGATGATGATGCCACATTTCATCTTTCACTCTGTAAGATTTGCCAGTCCATGAAGCCATACTTTATCTTTAACTCTGTAAGATGTGTCAGTTCACCATGTCACATTCTATCTTATTTATTACTAATATCATTAAAAAAGATATATACATTAAAAATATTTTTTTCAACTTTGAAATGACTGATTATTTGTCAAGTTACACAAGGAGCCAGCTTTATATGGCAGATTTTAACAAGAAGCAATAATTCAGGGGACGTAATTTGAAGATTTTAATCATTTTAAATTTGGAAATAAATGCCTAAAAATGCAGAAAATTGTTATTATTTACACAAATGACGTTTGGGTCATTTACACTCATTTCAATACTTTCAAAATATTTGAACAAAATGACCTTTATTAACTATCTCATGTATATGGTCTTTTATGAAGTGAACGTAAATAATTTCTTTTGATGAAAAAAATTCCATTAATATTTTGTTTTGGATACTTTGTTGAAAATAATGGACACTGAAGTGATATTACCTGATGGTACATTTAAAGTTGATAAACGTGCACGACAAGATTTAGAAGGGATGTGAGCAATGGGAGCAGTGACCGCGGACACCATGGTAGTGACCACCGTCCACGGCACGCAGATTGTGGACATTTCCGAGTCTCTCATGGAGGAGCACGATATAGTGACCACCGTCCACGACACGCAGATTGTAGACAGTCCCGAGTCTCTCATGGAGGAGCACCATTGTGGTGATGTAATCCTACATACACATGCCCAAGTTTTAATCTCTGACATATTTACATCAAGTCTTTGTAATCAAACGGAAGGCTAAAGAAATGAATAATCAATAATTTTATCGTGAAAGCATCCTCTTAAAAGTGTATGAAAAAGATTTGTATCTATGATCTCGTGACACTTGCAAAAAATATTAGAAAATATTTAAAGAACCTTGTTAATTAGAGATGTATATTAGAAATCTTATGACTTATGATGAAAACCTTGTGATGTATTCATACGTCTTGTGATCTTATTTCCAGTTCTTATCGTACATTTCTTTAAATTTAAAGCACATTCTATTATTTATAACATAGATATCATGAGGCATCAGACATAACCTGTGTTAACCCTCCAAGGTACAAGGGCATTGCATGTACATGTGCATATAATAAATAAACACTTATTTGCAATACTCAGAGATAGATATATTAAGAAGAGTATAATACTGGACAGTGAACCATAACTTATCGTTTAACATAATTGATTCCGCCCGACGAAGTGTGGTTTGAAACCCAATTGATAATCTATTATAGC
This sequence comes from Ostrea lurida, assembly GCA_903981925.1. Taxonomy (NCBI): domain Eukaryota; kingdom Metazoa; phylum Mollusca; class Bivalvia; order Ostreida; family Ostreidae; genus Ostrea; species Ostrea lurida. The sequence continues at coordinate 26,517 of CAJDSM010001233.1, forward strand.
GGATACATGTACCACCTTCGCTCTCCTGTACATACCAAATATGAAAGAAGAACAAGTCATAGTTAATGTTGCATCTTTGCCACAAGCTTGACTTTAATAATGATAGAACTGGAAATTTATATTTATGTAATTGATGTAACCATAAATAATCAATAATTCATAATGGTTGTCAATAATATTGATGAAAATATGATTTTGATACCGAAATATAAAAGATTACCACATATGATTATGAATTACAAATTAAATATAGTCATACATGACGTAATCATTACATCATATCCAAAGATATACTCCTTATGATCTGAAACCCATGAACTTGATTAAACCTTAATTTGTATTCAAAAGTACATGTATGGTAGATTTATATGAAAGGTGAAGAAAAGCGAAAAGTGATTAATCTCCCGAGTTCTATTCGGAATACAAATTAAGAGTTGGACAAACACGGACCTCTGGATATACTTGCGGTGAGATCAGTACCTAGGAGGAGTAAGCACCCCCTGTCGACCAGCTTACACCACATCTGCAATGACGAATATATATTTTGACGTTTATTTTTTCTAAAGCAATTGGCGAATTATAGGTAATGAATAGCTACAAAGGTTTGATTTAACTTACATTTGCTGCCATCATCATCCTCTGTATGTTTTGTAGATTTCTATCCTTTATATCAATTATAACCACTGATTTTAACCCCCCCCCCCAATTACTTCCATTCAGTAGTATTTTACCATTATTCAAATAATTATCATGAACACTCGCATAATACTTTCCGCTTGATCATCAAGACAACAATCAATTTCAGTACCTTTCTTCAGCGTTATACCTTTTCTATCATATCTTAGATATTCACAAATCAGAGACATTGCATTTCTAAACATCCACCGAAAGAAAGCACATCACTATAGGTATCATTTCACCTCATATTCACTGTGACACTTTAATCCTTCTAAACACCGAATAAACAGAGAAAAGAAGTTACGCTGTATGATCGGCGTCTCTCAACTTTAAGGTGGGCTGTCTGGCGGTTTACACCTGCACGATGTGCTGAAGCGTCTATGTGGTTCTTCTGATGTTCGCTTATGGTAACTCGCACGAAGAGAATTATGTTGCTTGGACGACTTCTAACTTGAATCAAAATATCTCTTTTTTTAATTTGTTCTTTCTTATGGTAATTATTCTTATCGAGAATGTAATCCGAATCTTCGTTAGATTCTATAAAAGTATCCTGCGTAATAAGTCAAAATCCCCCATCATGATCGATACTAAAGTCAACCATCCGGAAATTGAACGAGTGCGCAAGAATTACAAACTTTGCTCGCCTTTTGGCAAGGTAGTTAGGGTAGTGTTGTCACAATGAATCATTAAAGACAAAGCAGAAACACAATTGTTTTTGTTTTTTATGCTCTGCGTTAAAAAAAAATTAAACCCTCCATCGTTTTATTAATTAATCAAAGCAATTTATTTGCTTAAATAAGGAAGAGATGACAATCAACATGGGCCTAATTTTCTGGCTTAAGGGAATAACAGAGTACAATAAAAGACTGAATTATTTAAGATGGATACCTTAACCAAACTTTTATTCAGAATGAATTTACAATGACTTTTATGATTCTTCCCGAATCATAAAAATAATGTTTTATTTTTAAAGAGTTGTAAAGTCCAAACAAATGTTATTTCTCACGATAGATTAAAGACTAGCCTTTTCACATCATGTAACAGATGTTTCTCGAAAATAAAATGGAAAATGGAAAGGAAATATTCATTACTAGTAATCAGCAGTCCACCACGCACCCCCACTTTGTTAAACACCCTCTAATTGTACGTACAAGTTGCTATTTTGGAGAGAAAATGTGGAGTTCGTCATATGGCAATATCTTCCGAGTTTTTTTTTTGTGATCAGGTCCTTCAACTGTCTGATGGAAATCCTAAGGGCACGAATTGTGCTCCTTTATTATCTTACCTATTTTTGTATTTTACGAGACAGAATTTATTCAAAAGCTTCTACAAGAGAAGAAAAATATCTTCCTCTAGCCTTAATTCGATATATGAAAAAATGATAAAGAACATTGATCAATCTCATAACTCCTATACGTAATAGGCTACTGACACTTATTCGATATGCAGAGCTTGTTCTGCGTGGTGATCAGTTTTGAATCGAGGCAGGCTACTTACAACAAGTTGTTGTTGCAGTGGTTTCAACAGTTACGATTAAAGGCAGCATTTCGCAAATTCTATGGTTGTTGTAACGATTTAGTTTGGCCAGTATGCATGCCATTGGGTGAAATGCTGTCTGAGTGTGTTCAAACAATGCTAAGCGTTTTTCATACACTGATTTGAACGCGGATTACTCGTTTACCTGTTCAAAACAATGGCGCTCACGGCGGGTGTGACCAGTCAACAGGGAATGCTTACTCCTCCTAGGCACCTGACCCACTCTGATTCGATCAGAGGGTCCGTGTTTGCCCAACTCTTGTTTTGTATTCTATTTGGGACTTACGAGATTGATCACTGTTCGTTACTCTTAGCCTTACAAACAAGCTGATGTTACAAGTTTAAAGTCAGCATTTCGTGAATTTGTTTGTTATAACGATCTAGTTTGCCATTACAACCTTTCATCGGATGAAATGCTGTCTGACGTGTTTCATACCAGTTTTTGACTGCGGATTACTCGTTTACCTGATCAAAATAAAGAACTCACGGCGGTTACCACTTCTACAACAATGATTTCTGTGATATTTAGGTAGGTGATATGATCTGTCTGTTTCATTTTTGATGACATTTTGCGCTGAATGTGAATTGATGTTTTGTTCGGATTGTATTAACAGTGCATCAATACAAAGTTAGGGAAAAGTGTTGGCTTTTTTCCTTCCAACCGTTAACATCATCATCATTCATCAAGAAATTAATTTGTTTATCAATTCAGTTAATTAAGTATATGAATCCTACACTGTGGGGAGGTAGTTATCTGATTAAATTATTATTTTTGTCACCTTTTTTATGATTTCGATCGGGATCAATCTAATTCTGAGGAATTATGTAGGACTTGGTTCAAATTTTAATATTGCCAGTATTTTAAATTTTGGTCATTTCATTTCAAGTTCAGTCAAAGAAAGATATCTTTATATTTAAAAATATTTACAAATAGCAATTTGGAATTTCTCGTATACATATTCATGTCGTCTGGGCTGACATGTATTATAAGTGAAAACTTCGGTGCCACAATTGGAAATAAAGTAAAATCGAAGTGATCTATTTTTAATGAACCCTTTTTTCAATACAAAATCGGCCGGTCAACAGGGGATGCTTACTCCTCCTAGACACCTGATTCCCATCTCTGGTGACGTCCGTGTTGACTACTACTTTTAAGAGTTTAATGAGACTGATCATGTTCGTTATATGGTATTTTGTCGCCTCGTGTGTAGCATACTGTGGCCGAGAACTGCTGTAGTGTGATATTCAATATTTTCTTTTCTAGTTAAGAACAGTTCTATAATATGTTAATAAAATCCGTGATACTTGGTATGTCTCCAAGCCATTTTTTCTGTGTTTTTCTCTGACTTAATTTTGTTTGTCATTCAAAATAAATGACAAGCTTTTACACATTAACGTGTTTTTCTGTTTTGATCTGTAAATAGAAACAGAGAAAGAATGTTGCCTGGGATTAATAGTAAGGTTTTAACATAAAAACAAAATTCTAATTTACTCCTCACGAAAAACCTGCAGGGAAATTTCAGACGTATACAACAAATACGAAAAGTGGTGTAAATCAAATGTAGATTTTCAAAGATTCCTACGAACTTGTATTAAGGTTAGACCCAGACAGAGGTACATGTACATGTAATAACAACAACCTGTTTACTGAAAAAGATAGATATACTGTTTACAGACAGATAGACTTGTTGCAGACCCCGAAAGCATAAAAACATTTTGCAGGGTTTCATATTTATTGTGACTGAACATGAAGATTGCATACAACACCTTAATGGTGGACAATGATGTTTTATGCTTCCTCGTGTCTGAAGAGGTGTATTTCC